>JABCJY010000154.1:0-27456 GCA_013184415.1 Fusarium concolor
GTGAAGTGGATGAGAAGGATGCGGTTGTACATGGTGAAAGTTATGCATGCGAATTGGGTTGTGAAGATCGGGGGTGAGGATGCCATTGTTTCTTGGAATGATGGTGGGGGGTCGGAGAGCTTTGGAGGGGGCATTTCCGTTGCTTTGGAATCGGACATTTTGAGATGTGTTTTGATGAAGTGATGTTCTGAGTAAATGGCTAGTGAAAATGTGTATTGTACTTCGGTGTGTAAGGCTGAAGTTGTGGGGAGAGTTCTACATTGATTATTAAAACATGTCATTCCAGAACAACGTCACCAAATGTTGACCACTACTTATACTGGGCCCTGCTTACGAGGCTGTGCGGGGCGCAGTACCAAGGTACAAGATACCTTATCAGCCTGACGATCGATCCTTCTTGGCAGACAAATACCAACATCAAGTTCAATAAGGCAGACAAACACAACCAAAGTCAATTGTAGAGCAGCAATTGGATACTTTCATTCCTCTCGTCAAGTCTTACAAAGTCTAGTAATAACACCCCCCACCTCCAAACTCCAATCCCATCTACCACCACCAACCATTTTGTGCTATGATCCTATACAGCCCAGACCAAATCTACAAGAAACAACCGTGTTCTGTTCATGACCGCGCCGTTTTTGTGTTCGCCCCAATGATGTTTGTTAACTAATATACAGAATAGTCTCGCCATATGGCTATTATCGTTTACGTGTGTCCTTGCCCTTCTTCTTCCCCTTCTTTTTGTCCTTGGGAAGTTCAAGCTTTGTATCCTTCAATTGCTCTGCCATGATGCTGAGCATGTAGTCGTCAATGGTGCGCATCTTGTCGCCCCAAGCGTTATACTCCAGGGTTTCTTCCACTTGAGGAGTATCGAGATCGTCGAGGCCGCCGTCGAGAACTGCCTTGCCAGCGGGAGTACCTTGGCGTGCTGTTGAGGTGCCTGAAGCATTGTTGCTGGGCTTCTCGGTGAAATCGGCATCGTCGGCTTGGATCTCTTTTTCTGCCATACGAGCAGCAGCAACATCCTCCCTGTCTTCCGCTTGCTCAAGTGTCCGACCAACTCTTCGCTGGTCAGTATTTGTGTCTGGTCCGCCAAGAACTCTGTCCAAGGCGGCGTCGGCGGCGTCCAAGCCTTCACTCTTAGTGTCCAATTTGTCACTCAGAACGTCCCTGACAGACAGCTTATTGAAGTAATCTGTGGTAAACTCTCCTTCTTGGATGACCACGTCATCCAGCATCTGTTTCTGTGACGCCTTGCGAAGAATGTTGGCCTCAATTGTGTGCTCACTGACCAAGCGATAGATATGCACGTCGCGAGTTTGTCCAATTCGATGGCATCGATCTTGGCATTGCTTGTCCATCGCGGGGTTCCAGTCTTGGTCGTAAAAGATGACGGTATCAGCACCTGTGAGGTTGATGCCAAGACCGCCCGATCGAGTGGACAGGATGAAGCACAAAATTCGTGGGTCATTGTTGAATCGGTCGGTAAGAATCTGACGCTGTTCAACCTTGGTAGCACCATCCAAACGTAGGTACTTGTGGCCGTGGATGTTCAAGAATTGCTCAAGAATGTCCAGAACCTTGGTCATTTGTGTAAAGATGAGGGCGCGATGACCACCGGCCTGGAGTTTTCGCAAAAGCTTATCCAAAATCTGGAGTTTTCCACAGTCGTATTGTAACAGACGCTTGTCGGGGAATTGGATGCTAAGTCGCATACGACCCTCGTGCCAAGGATCCGGCGGTGCTTCTTTAGGTAGAAAAGGTGCCCACCGAACAGGTGCTGAAAGCTTGAGGTCTTCCTCGGTAAAGGCCTCAACTCCCTTGCGACCGAGTACAAACTGCTCCATGTCTCTGGTGACAACCGCAGGCGTGACACAGGAAAACTTCTCGATGGTGGTTTTGAAGCTGTCAGCGCGTTGGTTGACGGTGGGTATCATGGATTGAATGGTTGTCGACTCCTCTTCAAACCAGGACATGACAAGACGGGGGATTTTGGGCCGCGGCTTGAATGGCCTCTTATCAGTACCAATAGTCAATAACTCTATCAAGTTCTTGCCATATATTGGTTTCTTCTGGCGGCGTAACGCATTAAGATAGACACAGTGTTGTAGTTCTTCGAAACGCCCCCATCTGGCGCCGCTCTCCAGATATGCAATGTTTGATGCGACCGTTGAAGGATCCAGGTTAGAGTTTGCTTGGTGGGCTCGAGTTCTCTGGCCTTCCTTTAGATCCATCAAGACTCGATGTGAGCTCAATTGTGAGATGCGCTCAGCTTGTGTGGTGGAAAGGCTTTCGGATTGTGTGGGAATGAGGTTGAGGAAGCTCAGGCTGACATCTTTCATGGGCTTAGGGTCATGAAGTAGTCTCTGCACCCTTTGCTCAACCACATCGTAGTCCGAAACGACAGACTTGCTCATTCGGAAGGAAGTCATGATGGGTCGGTCGACAAAGAGGTCAGGGTGGTTGCAGACCTTTCGTAGTTGCATCAGACAATTGATGATGGACAGGTAATTTCCAGAGTTCAATGTTTCCTTGGTGTCTGTCCGGGAAAGGAAGCCGTCGTAGAGCTCGCGTTGTCGCTTTGAGAGTCGGCAAAACTCGACGTGCTCATACTTGGCAGGCATTTGCTTCTCGACATCCGCTTTCAGACGACGTAGTAGGTATGGTCGCAAGACCTTGTGCAGCTTTGAGATAATTGCTCTTGCCTCGTCATCCATCTGTTCCCTTCCACTCTCCAGAATTTGTGATTCAGGCTTGGCGAACCAATCGTGAAATTCTTGCAAATCGGCAAACCCGCCAACACCGTTCTCAGCCGGCATGAGGAAGAAGAGGAGCGACCAAAGCTCAGTGAGATTGTTCTGAAGAGGTGTACCTGTGAGCAGAAGCCTGGCTTGTGTGTTGAAACCCAATAGGGTCTGCCATCTTTGAGATTTGAAGTTTTTGATGTTGTGTGCTTCGTCAAGGATCATGTAATGCCAGCGTCGTCGCTTGAACACTTGTTGATCTTGGAGGACGAGTTGGTACGATGTAATGCAAACGTTCCACACATCGTCGTTATTCCAACCTTGGCGCTTACGTTTGCGTTCCTCTTGCGAGCCGTAGTATGCCAAAATTTTGAAACCAGGACACCATTTCTTGAACTCCATTTCCCAATTGAGCATGACACTGGTAGGGACTACCACAAGATGTGGTCCCCAGACCTCGTGGTGACATGCTAGATGAGCAAGAAGAGCGATAGTTTGGATCGTCTTGCCGAGACCCATTTCGTCTGCCAGGATACCATTGGTGCTGTTGGCGTATAAGCCTGCCAGCCAGTCCAGTCCATCGCGTTGATACTCTCGTAGAGTTCCTCTGAGAAGGAATGGTACCTCGATCTTGTGGTTCGATGATTGCTGGGGCGAGGCAGATCGACTTGCCCCAGGTTTGTCCACAACCATCTCCCCAGCAGATGCTGTGTCAAGTTCAGACGGCTTAGTTTCTGACGTAGCAGGGGGCGACATGGTATGTGCACGACTGGGTGGGTTGGTTGCGGGTTCAGTTGCTGGACTGTGATGCTTCTCTGTGGGGAGTGTTGATGTGACAGCTTGTTCTTCGTTGGGTTGTTCTGCCTCGGTAGCGTTCATGACAACCTCAGTGTCCTGCGGAATAGTGTCTTTTGCAGGTGGTACTCCAGTGACTGTATCGGCATTTGGAGGTGCATCTTTTATCGCCGGTTCCGTTTCCTCTGGCTTAGTCGAGGCCGCTGGTATTTGTTTCTCTTCAGACTCAGCAGTGCCATTGATGTCCTCAGTCGGGTTGGCCTTCTCCAAAGATTCTTCGTCCTCTTGGGTATGTTCACCATTGACCTTCGGCCCTGTCTCTTCAGGAGTTACATCAGCCATCTCAACATCCTCATTCGGCTCGGCCGGTGCTTCCGTAGCAGCTTCATCGTTCATCTTCTTCAACTCCGACTTTCCGAAAAGAAGTCCCAGAAGGCCGCCAGCATCTTCGTCAGATTCTTCCTCTGATTCGTCGTCTTCCCCTTCCTCGTCACTATCCATATCGGTCGATCCCATATCATCATCCATATCAACAGACTCGTCGCTCGTGTCGGCGTTTTCCGTCGCGGTTGCTTGGGCAGTATCGACTGCATCGGTATCATCGCGACTGGGTTCGGTCACTGGTGTCTCTGCATCGGCCAAAGGCTTCTCGAGTTCTGGTATGTGGGCATACTTCGCCCGTAGCTGTTCTTGTGTCAGATGTTCATCGCCAACATCCTTAAGGTCCTCCTCTTCGTCGCCTTCTTCCTCATCTGATGACATTATATCGCTATCGGGGTCGTCTTCCTCGTTCTCTTCGTCTTCGCCTGAAGCAAGGCCAAGGTCGTCATCGTCATCGTCCGCCATGCTCATATCGTCGCTGAGATCATCAAATCCGTCTTCTTCCTCTTCGGAAAGTTGTTCGGAGTCCAATCCTGCTCTGCGGGCTTGCAATTTCTGCTCTGAAAGGTTCACAGCTTCGTTCAAGGCTGCTTTGACTCTCTTCTGCTCCTCTTGCTCCCACTCGGCCAACCGTCGACGATTGACTTCAACACGAACATTCTCCCATGTGCCAAAAAGCGCCTTCATCACAACACGATATCGGGCTATCCATATCGCCCGCTGCTCGGCCTCAATTTCTTCTTCTGACTTTGGTTGACGCCGTAGCCACTCGTCTCGACAAGCCTCAGCTATTTTCTTTGCCGTCAATCGATGTCTTTGTTGCTCCGCTAGCATGAGTTTTCGGAAATTCATCATAGCCTTCATCATATGGTCTTGACGAGCCCATTGCTTGGGCGGCTCTTCCTCCGGTTCCGGGAGGAATACTGAGCATCGCCCTTCGGACAGCAACCCGCCATCTTCAACTTCTTTCTCAATTCGAAGAATGGTGCGAGCGTCCTTCTCGGCCATTTCATCGGTATATGGAGGACCATCTTCGGATGCTTGGAGTCCACCCTCCTCGACAGGAATGTCCCCACCTCGAGTCCAGAAGTCTTCAAAACTTGTACTAATTTTCGGTCTCTTCCGAGCCTGGTCGGGATGCACTAGAGGGATATCGCCAGATCGCCCGACCCGTAACTTGATACGGGGTGACTTGGTGGTAGCATGCCTCGAGTCTTGTGCGTCGTCTTTAATGACAGCATCGCTAAATCGTGCCGATCGTCTGGATCGTGTCGAGGTTTTAGGAGGGGGCGGAGGAGAAGGACTTCGACGGCGGGTGGAGCGGGAAGAGATTCGGGTTTCTGTAGGTTTTTTTGATGCAGATTTTGGAGTCGATGCGGGTGTTTGTTTCGAGGGAGCTTTGGTAGCTGGGCTAGCTTTGTGTGAGCCGTTGGGCATCTTTCTCGAGTTGCCATTAGTCAACTGAATTTCTGTCTTGGGCTTGGAACTGGGAGTATTCGGGTTGGCCCCGGTAGTAGATCGCCTCGTTGCTCGAGTTTTGCTTGGTGGTTTTAACTCTAGTGGGAGGGTGTTGATGCGGCCAGATTTTCGACGTCCGTTCTCGGTATATGATGTTGGACCATCAGCAGAGATCTTTTTCCATGGTGGCGACTCGGGTTTGATCTTTTTAGGTGTGCCATGAGGAGGTGTCGACTCTCGTGTGCGTCGTCTCTTTGCAGGTCGTTCATCGTCATTGACATGACCGTTTGGCGGAGTCCGAGCACCGGATGCATCGCCATTTGCTTCATCATGACCATTCATGTCTCCGTTCAACGCGTCATCTCCATTGACATGCGCCTCGGGCGCGTCTTGCTCAGGCTTGATGGCATCAGGGTCCGACTTGGGCAGCACGTTGGCGGGCGACGCGGTCTCGGGCATAGTCGCAACGTGGAGACAGTGGACGCAGGGGGCGTTTTCTCTGCGAAGCTATCATTTGCGGGGTCGAAATTAATGTCTACAGAATAGTAGCGCTTCAGCGGATATTCATACAAATTTTGCACATGTTCAGATGCCTTGCGGGCGAACTGTGTTGGATTTAGTCCAAATTTCAATGTCGTCAGCAAAACTTTTGAGCTGGGGAAGAATCGAAGATGCACGCCCCTGGAACCTGCAAATGAGCTAACCGAAAAGGGCCCGAACGCGATCAAAACCTGCCTGAGGCACCACTTTCGGTTGAGAATCATCACAGCCTCGATTGGCTAAAGCTTCAACACTGAGCCATCACATCACGTCACAGAGCAATTGGTCGCCGACGATACTGTCACTTCGGCCGAGGTATGTGTCAATCAAGACTTTGAGACACCTTCAATTGACGGCGCTAATTTTTTCTCTCTGCAGATGCTCCCTCAACGAATTGTGCGGGCCTCGGCCCTGCGCAGCACCATGACAGCTGCTCGACGACTCCCTACGATCCAGCGCCGAACCTTCCTCCCCAATCAGTACACCGACAAGAAGGTCATCGATGCGAAGTACCCCGAAGCTCCCAGCATGACCGAGGCGGAGGACCCCGGAATGGTCAGTGGCCGAAGGATATGAGGAGGAATCAGGAACTGATAATATCGCAGAACGGCGGATACATCAACCCTCCCCGAATCAAGCGCCAGTTCCGTGACCCTCACGCCAACTGGTGGGATCCTCAGGAGCGACGAAACTTTGGTGAACCCATTCACGAGGATAACGATGTTCTTGGAATCTTTTCTCCCTGGGAGTACACCTGGACCACCGCCGGTCCTGGTGCTATCATGGTCGGAACTTTTATCGCCGTCTTCATGAGCGTTACCGGAATTGTTTACCTCAACTATCCCGACCGTCCTGCCTATCCCCGAGAGTTTGAGGGTGGTTTGGAACGAGAGCTTGGTGGCCCCGGAGCTACGAGGGTAAGTGGGCAAGGATAGTGGGATATTCGTATGCTAACAGTCAATAGGCTCGCATGGAGGGTGATGAGGATCCTTGAGTTGGAGATACTCATTTGTACATAAGAAAGAATGGATCAATGGAATAAGTGCATTGTCAATGGATGTTTGAGTATCTGTACCCTGCGCAATTTGATATGGCTGAGCAACAAAAGAGCCTGACATGGCGTGGCTAGCAAATGACTGTGACTGCTAATGCATATATAAGGTGCATTATATGGTGTGGTACTGGATGTGAGTATGATCGGTCAAGTAAACCGGTTCCGTACGACTAGCCATGATGCAGCGAGATTCTTTGGCTACAGTGGCCTATTTAATAATCAATTTGCAAACATTATCATAAGGTGACTCTTCAATGCAAACCCAAGGCCAAACTTTCAACATCATCATCCTTTGTTATAGAGGCTCAATGGCATGTCCCAGTGACCGGTCCCTGGAAGATGTTCATTTGCCCCATGAACCACGTTTTCTACCTAAAATGAGCCCGGAGCCGATGCCCCTTCTCCTTCCCATAAATTCACAGCATTGCAAGACCATTGGCAAGAACAATCACTGGCAAGCTGAAATGTCTTCAAAAGCTCATCTTCCACGTCCCATTCCCTCATTCATCTCTTCTCATCCTCCTCATCTCCTAACATCTCCATCCATCCAACCTCAAGATGAGATACGAAGATTGGGACGTTCTTCTTTTCGAGGAGAACTCCATAGTTCCACTCCGTGAATTCAGAGTGGAATGCCATGCCATTCGCCACATGAGTAAGTCATCTCCTAAGGTCGTGGCAAGGTCATGTCAAGAGACTAAGAGTATATCATCGCCAGCCGGCCCTGGCCTCCCAACCCTCACATGCTTTGTCCCTAGCCTCAAGTCTGGCGCCCCCTTTCGAGTTTCCCTCCATTCTTGGAAAGCATCCAGTGTCGATCAACACACTCACAGTTCGCCCATCAAAACAGATCTCCTGATCGATGGGCGACTTGTTGCGTAAGTCTATCATTCGGCCCTTCGAAACTCTCAAGGCCAAAGAAAACTGCCTAAATGTTAGGATATTACGGTAGAATCCATCTCTAACTAACACTGTCAGATCTTCTTCTTCCCCAGGTACTTGCTGGCCTCACATCATAGATAAGGCAAGCGACAAAGGAAGTCTCATGTTTCCCACTTTCGAGAAGGTGTTTTTATATCAAGCTCCTTGGAGCCCAGCTGACAGCCTGGGCCGTATCAAACTCATCGTGACTGGAAACCTAGGCAACAGACCCAGCGACACACTCAACATACCATTCTCTAGCACCGTGGTCTTTTCCTTTCAACACGCACCTCAAGGTCTGTGTCAGAAATTCGGTCAAATATTTATGCTAACACCACTTGTAGAGCTTCTTGAGTTCCATCAGCTTGCTTGGCCCAATCGATCCATGTGGGCAGATTATCCTGTGTTGACACCAAACCATCGCTTCGATATCCAAACTGGGAGGTATCAATCATTCCCTATGTTTCCGGGTCAGGAGGTTTCGGAATATAATGAGAGCACTCCCTCTGCAACATTGTCATTCTATGGGAGTGACCACTCAACTTCTGGGTATCCGAATACTCCGATGAATGCGACAATATTACCATGGGGCGACGCCTTTGCGCCACCACCATCAGTTATAGACTCACCATGCTTTTCGATTCGCAAACCGCAAACTCGCAAGGAGAGCCACAATCAAGTTCAAGTATGGCCGACTTTGCCCATGTTTACCGACGCAGCGTTTACAGTAGACCATCAAACCCAGACAAGGGCATCGCAGAAGATGTACTCCCAGTCAACCAGTAGTACTACCATGTCTCTCGTCCAACCTCAGTCGCAGAGTCCTGCGGTTTATGGGTCGACCCAACTCGGCCGAGGAACTCCTGCAGGAAGTTCTGTGGGACTTGTCCCTGCACCGAATCACAACAGCTCACAGGAGTCTTTCGACTTGGATGTTGTTGAAAGAGCGGCCAAGAGAGCTCGCCCTAACACTCCAGAGTCTGCAGAGACACTCAACGGTGACGATCCCCAGCATTGGTCCCCCAAGTGAAGATCCCCTTTCGATCGGTAAGCCTATCTCTCAAGACATCATAAGTACTCAAAGCTTACCTAACTTTGTCCCCAACTTTAGGTTTTCAGCTAAAGAGGTCCAAGACTTCCTGGAATATCGCACTGAGTTGGGGGTTGGGCATTAGCCTTGGCTTGTCATCACGGTACGATGATCATTAGGTTGCTAGAGTTATGTGGTGTTCAGCTGTCTGTGTTTTCTGTTCATTTGTTGCTTTTCGTGCTACATATACCATTAGCCCGAACATTTATCACATATCAACTTCTAGTTGTCTAGGTAGCGGGTTTGGTGCATGAACATAGCCTCGACCTCAACAGTTAGTCTTAGTTAATACAGCTGGATGATTTATCAGCTTTCGCGAAGGTTCCGGGCTTCCGTATCAATGCCTTGCATGGCCAAATACTGCACCAAGACATAAATGGCAGGCTGCCAGCAGTTTTAACACCTTGTGCAACAATTGTAACACCCAGTATCGTCATGTTGACTCACTGAACGTGGAGGAATGGACGATCGGTAGTCAAAGCTCCGTCGTCCGACACTGTTTTCCATCAATCAGTATGCATTTAAAGCTGGGTATATCCTTCGGTCTCGGGTTTTATTCTAAGTCCGCTATGCTGGGAAACCTCAGAAGTAGGGACCGTTCTGACCATCCTCGTTCTCTTCTAAATGATCTAAATTGGCTTGGTAATGGTAACACAGCTTAAGCCTCTTTCTTATATGGTGTAGCCGATTTGCGCCCTACCGATAACGAGATAGACTGCCAAACAATACGATTCGCAATTTGGCTTTTAGTCTTGTCGATCTTATGCGAGCTCGCCAACGCCGGAGATCTGAGGTGTTTAACAATGAGCATTCGCCTCCTAGGCTGCTTCACTATCATCTTGGGGAAGGGATTGGTCACTATTTCAAAAGTTCTTCAGCTTACGGACTCCCGAGTTCAGCTTAAGAACTGGCTGACGGCTGAAGCGACTGAGATACGGAAACTGCGGAGGCTTATAGAAGGATCCGAAGCATCCTCAAGCCCGAACGGCTTCCGGCTTCCGCCTAGGCCGCAACTTCTGGCCTAGAGGAGGAGTTGGGCTACACGATCTTATCGTTTCACGTCTTCTTGTCGCTGAAGTCATGGCGGGATGCCGCACCTCGTGCTCAGAAAGGCAGGCCACAACTGCAGGTGAAGATCTATTGTGAAAGTTTTTCTTTGGCCCCCGAGGTGAGACGAGGAGTTCATCATCGACTCAGCATCAACTTCCTAAAAGATTCCGTCGTGTTACATTGCCTTGCAGGCTTCTCCTACGAGTGATGAAGACGAGGTTTAAAGGCGTGTCTTCCCGGTGATGTTCGACTGATCTTGTTATCTGTTCGTTTCCAAGACTCACTACTTTCGTAATACAGCAATACCTTCAAGATGGCTTCTATCATGTCTGCCCCGGATTACTCAATGGCTGCGACGAGTCGTTCGCACTTGAGTGTCCGTCTACCAAAAGAAACTCTCTACTCATCTCTCAGAGAATCATCACGCTACTTCAACTTCGATTCGGAGACGGCCAAACTTGCTCAAGATGCTGATGAGTGGCTCACGACGCATCCTGGCGGTTCAGGCTCCAATGGTTCCAAGGATACTCACGGTATAAGTCGACCGTCGTCAATTGCCCCAAGCAACTTCAGTGTTCGGTCTTTGCCTGCGGACTACAGTATGCCGGAGCATCATGGCAGGGACTTTCCTCATCCTGTTATGGGATCAGTGCGGGATAATGGGCTCAGACCGCGTTCTGCTGCACCAACAGAGAGTACCGAGAAACTTCAATCAGCTCCCGCGAATACAAATGGCGCTGAGACCACGGAGCCCCAAACAGAGTATCCAACCGGAGCGAGACTTGCCTTGATCACCCTCGCTCTCTGTCTAGCAGTCTTTGTCATGGCACTAGGTAAGTAACCACCACAGATAATGAACTCGGCTCATATGTCACAGACAACTCCATCATTGCAACCGCAATTCCAAGAATCACCGACGCCTTCGAAAGTCTCAATGACGTCGGGTGGTACGGCTCGGCATACATGCTTACAACGGCCGCACTGCAGCTCTTCTTTGGTAAGCTGTATACCTACGGCAGTATCAAGTGGACCTTTCTATCAGCCATTGCCATCTTCGAGGTGGGTAGTCTCATCTGCGGTGTCGCTCCCGACAGTGTCACGCTCATCGTGGGACGAGCCATCGCCGGCGTCGGTGGCGCTGGCATCTTTGCCGGGGCCCTCACCATCCTTGCATTCTCGGTGCCTCTTCACAGAAGACCTGTCTATACTGGTCTTGTCAGCGGTATGTGGGGTATTTCCTCTGTTGCAGGGCCTTTGCTTGGTGGTCTTTTCACAGACAAGGTATCGTGGCGCTGGTGCTTTTACATCAATCTTCCTATCGGCGCAATCACTGTGGTCGTCATTGCCTTCTTCTTCCCCGAGCCAGTCCGTGATATCGAGCCTGCGACATGGCGAGTGCGCCTGTGGCAGCTTGATCCCATCGGGACAGCTATTTTCATGCCCGCCGTCGTATGTCTTTTGCTCGCTCTGCAATGGGGCGGCGTTGACTACGAGTGGGATGACTCAGTCATCACGTCGCTCTTCATGCTGGCAGCCTTTCTCCTTATTCTGTTTGTGTACGTGCAATACAAGATGGATGAGAACGCCACGGTGCCTCCTCGTATCTTCAAGAAGCGCACCGTTTGGGCTGGCGCCTTTTTCTCATTCAACACGGGCGCGTGTTTCCTCACAGCCATGTATTTCCTGCCCATCTGGTTCCAGGCTGTACAGGGACAAAGCCCCATCATGTCTGGTGTGAGAAACCTCCCCATGCTTCTCGGCATTGTTCTCTGCGCCATGGCCGCTGGTGCAGCTGTCACGACCTGGGGCTACTACACGCCCTTCATGATCGCCGGGTCGATCCTCATGGCCATCGGCTTCGGCATCATCACCACATTTGAAGTCGAAACATCAACGGCCAAATGGGTAGGCTACCAGCTTATCGCCGGCATCGGCGTAGGCGTCGGTCTCCAACAATCCCTCATCGCAGTGCAAGTAGTCTGCGAAATGGTCGACGTGCCCACCGCCACAGCGCTCATCGTGTTCGCCCAGACGCTCGGCGGCGCGCTCTGCGTAACAGCTGGCAACACCGTGTTCACCAACACGCTCATCAACCGGATTCGAGAGCATGTGCCCGGACTCGATCCATACTTTGTGATTGCGACAGGTGCGACGAATATCCGCAGTGTGATTAGATCAGAGTGGCTGCCTGGAGTGATTCGCGCGTACAACGACGCGTTGACGACGAGTTTCTATGTTGGTGCTGGGACCGCATCTGCGACCATTATTGGCGCGTTGTTGGTGGAGTGGAGGAGTGTCAAAGGGCAGAACATTGAGATGGGTGCGGCTTAGTAATGGGATTAATGTGTCTTTCTTTTTATCGTGATGAGGATGTTGGTGTTGAGGGAGCCTGATGGATAGAGTGGAATCAGAGTTGATGGGCATATGGCAGAGTAGAGTCTTTTGTTTTATGAATGACGATAATGCTTTCATTTCACAAGTCCTTGGGTTCCTTATCCTAAATTCTCCCTCAGTCTAGATTGAACTCCATCCACTGTCGCTACCCTGCACCTCCATGTTATTAGTTCTACACACAATCTCTCCCTACATTACGAAGACTACAGAACTATAAGTGATATAATATTGGAAAACGACTCAAATTGAAATGAAATAAACTGCTCTCAAGCATATGCTCATTCGCAATAGCCGTAGTAGTTTAGTTAGTTCTTAGAACAAGCATTGTGATCTAGATTGTCAAGCTGGTACCCATAAGCGTTGGTATGTAGGTCCAATAGGAACACCACCCACGTGTACATCTATCGGGGAAAACCTTCAAACCAACCAGAAGACCTCACCATATACTCTCGAAAAGGAGGAACAGCCTCATTTAAACAACACCGAGCAATGAATGTAGTCAAGTTGAGATGATATTTCCATTTACAACAACGCGAGCACTTAAGCTTAATGGTGTGGAGCCAATGAAAAGAAGCGTGCTGCCCCATCATGGCGGCCCCCCAGGGGAGGCCCCACAAAACCTGCGCCGCGACTGTGGCGTGATATCGAAACCAAAAAAACAACATAAAAATACCTCACCAAATGCGACATAAGCAAAAACAAAAACAAGGGCTTGACCGGGGATTGAACCCGGGACCTCTCGCATGAATGCTGACTAAACCCAAAGCGAGAATCATACCACTAGACCATCAAGCCGAATTTATTAGGATTGCGGTGTGCAATTTTCATCTATATTGCTCGACAAAATGCGCGGCGGAGAGAGTTTCCACTTGCCAAATCCCCATTCACAGAAACCTATCAGCAGCTTTCCTCTTTCCAAATAGGGACTCTGATTGCCATCAAGACCAATCAGACTTAACGGTGACAGCACAACTCATTCTCAAGTATTTCAGTCTCATAGTATGTTCACAACAGATGCGGCATTGTGCAAAATCCACATGATTTGCAAGGTGTTTCGTCTTCCACTCCAGTAGATCCTGCAACTTGCAATCCTGCGACGAGAGGTTCTGCCTTCACTTGCTTCGCTTGCTCGAATCCTTCCAGACTGCCAGCTCTGTACCACCACCAACAGGAGCGGGGTCGGACTGTTTCGCGCCTATTATTATTATTTAGGTAAGTTTCTAACTTATTTAGGATATATTCTACGAGTTTATAACTAAGAACCGTCTGCCTTATGCTTAATAAGAGACCGGCTTGTATTCACTCTGCTGCCTTTGCCATGTGGTGCCGTATGGGTGAGGACTGGAACTGGAGCAGGAGCCATCGTTTCGAGCAGTTAAAAGTGAAAAATAAACGACTAGGTCGCGAAACAGTTTTGGCGAAGGGACTGGTGAAAAAACGGGCGATCGAGGACTGTAGCTGGACTTAACAAGGTCAGTTGGAACTTCTACTATATGAGAGTAGGTAGCGTAGACTGGGCAACAGGATCAAGAACACAGTTTTTTCCCACTATATAAACCTGATCCCAAAGGCTTCCACAGTAACTAATTGAACCTTGATAAGGCTCCAATTGGAACTTGATACCCGATGTATACATTATCCTATAGTACGGATAGAGTTTCCTAGTTCAACTCGGTAGTCTTTTCTCATTTATTCCCCCTTTGAAAATATCAATCAAAACTAAATGGTTCCCGCTCCTGTTCTAGCCCTGATAGTGACTGCGCCTAATGGCGAACAGCAAGTGGTGTCCGTGATTTGCCTTCCAGCAAAGGAAGAAGGGCTGGCTTCGGCCGCTGATTTTCTACCCTAAGAAGAAGAAGAAGAAGGCACTCTTGCTGCCAATTTAGCCTCTCGCCAAGCCCTCTCCGACTCCGAGATCGATGCCATGTAAATTGATGACATGCTGGTCTTCATTCGTGGTGACATTAAAGCAACAGTTGAGGAGAAGAAGCAAGAGAAAGAGGACACTGCGCATACGAAGTTCGCTGCAGGGCTTTCCAATAGGCCAAAGAAAAGAGCAGAAAGCCTAGAACGCTCTCTTATAAAGTTGAATAAATCCTTCCAAGACTTACCTAGTTCTTAGGTCACTATGGTATAAGATAATATCAGCCTTATGAAGACATTATCATAAGTTTAGGATATCTTGCTATTTTCTCGACTCCATAAACCCTCTTGCCCCATGCTGCGTAGAAGCAGAAGAGGATCTGTCCGTGTCCGTGTCCGTATCAGATTTGAGCGTTTCTAGTGGCGCAGTGGTGATAAGCCCCCCCTAAGAACGGAGTACAGGGATCATGCTCCGCAAGGAGGTTAGTACATATAAGACGGCCTAAGACGCTTGATTATCTTCAAATTTCAACCCGAATCTTACGCCCAATCGACTCAAACCGCAAGCAACGCTAATCACTTTTCACAATGCCGATACTCAGGCAAGTCGTCACCAAAAGTATCCGCGACCATCAGACAACAACAACCATCGAAAAAATCTTCCAAGAGAGAAATGGAGAATCCGTGGAGCGATCACCAGACACAGCGGCCATGGTCCGTGAGTGGGAAAGGATCACTCAGAAGAAGGGAGCAAAAAGTGTGGAGGAGAATAAAAATGCTGTAAAGAAAAGGAAGCATGACGTTGATGGTATGACTGACGAGGAACTTGGGCTGATCAGCGTCCATATTGCTACAAAGTCAGAGAATGAAGAAGAAAGGTCACTGGATGATAAGACCAGACGGAAATTGGAGTCGGAAAAGTTTGATGAGTACAAACATCATCAATATTTACACCGATGGGGTTTATTCAAAGACTCGGAAGGTCGCGATGAAGAGTGGTTTATTCCAGATCCACCAGTCCTTGAAGAAAGCGACCCTGAATATCTCTGCAACATGTGCAGACATATCGACTTCAAGGTCTTATTCTCGCAGCGAGGGTTACCTGGTAATCAGATGCCAGGACAATCACGCATATCAATGTTCGGCATTCCCAAGGTGATGGACGAGAGCAGCCACTGTGCTTTCTGCAGAATGCTGCGAAAGAAGATAGTGCAGGATGAGATGCTCTCAAATACAGATCCAGATGACTGGGAGGGAATGAAGATCAGTCTCAATCCCTTGGACGACGGCCCTGAATATGCTTTGAGGCTTGAAGTCGATTTATCAGATGTTGATCGAACGAAATATTCGAGATTTGTCATCAATTTGGTCAATCAGGAATCTTCGCAGTCACAGCCTCTCCAGGGTCTTGTGGTTCGAAGGGATGCTGCTGATATGTCGCGCCTTCGAGGATGGATTCATATATGCAACGAGAGCCACAAGTCACAGAGCGACGACGACTCTACAAAGTATCTCAAACCTCTGACGAGTACAATTAGAGTCATCGACACAATCGACAACTGCGTTAAGGAGGTCGATACACCCTGCGAATACATCTGCCTTTCTTATGTCTGGGGAACTGGTAGCCAGACTCAGTACACCACTAATACAAGGGATCAGCTGAGTACTCCCGGAGGTCTAGAAAACGCTGACCTTCCACAAACGATCCTTGATGCGATCAAAGTTACGAAAGAGCTCGGTGTGCGTTATATCTGGATAGATGCTCTCTGCATCACACAAGACGACAACGATGACAAAGCGAATATCATATCTAACATGGGAACCATATACGCTAACTCTATGCTGTCAATCATGGCCTCTACGAACGTTAACCCCACGGATGGACTGCCAGGAGTTGGAGTGCTTCGGTCACAAGAGCAGAATATTGAGAAATTGCAAGGACTTACACTGACCGTGGCCTTTCAAGATCCGAGACACATCTATTCTGATATCGAAGACCGGCTATGGAACACTAGAGCATGGACCTTCCAAGAACGAGTTCTTTCCCGGCGCTCAGTCTACTTTACAGACTCCCAGATGTGCTTTGTTTGTCCCCATGGGGCCGCATTCGAAGATACCGTACAAGTGCCTGATCCAAATTACGCCATCACACCAGCCAATGACCAACTACAGCTAACTTCCGGGGTCCACCATCTTTGGACTCACATCTGGACCGATCCAACGCAATCACAGTACATCAACAAGGCTTTCGAAACAGAAGACGATATGACCATCTTCGTTGGCGAGGATCCAGTCACAGGAGAACCCTCACAAGACGGCAGTCCGCTGTACAAGTATAAAGCCATCGCAAACTCTAATACAATCGATGCACCGCTTATCAAGGGCGATACACTCTGGGAAGCGTATGCACACGCAGTGAGTGCTTATACAAAGCGGAACATGACGTGGCAGTCCGACGCCGTCAACGCCTTCGTCGGTATCGCAGATCTCATTCGGCGCGGGACGAATACCACGTTCTGGCACGCCATGCCCGAGTTTGCGTTCGTCCGGTCCCTCTTGTGGTACCCCCAAGAGCCCATGACAAGGAGAAGAGGGGCAGATGGAAATGTCTTGTTTCCTAGTTGGTCCTGGGCAGCTTGGCAGGGCCATGTTACGTACCGTGGAAGGGGGTGGCATAACGCGGTGTGCTATACCCCCTTTACGATGATAATGTGGCTCAGGAAGATCTCAGTCGAGGAATCCGTTCAGCTTTTCGCAGAAAGGGCTGAACGGACACAGGAGGAGATTGATGAACATAGGAGACGGGCTGAAAATTCACGTATTTTGCTAAGTCAACTTAGTCAAGATGAATGCTGGTCTTTATATCACGTTGACAATGACGAGAAGGGGTGGAAAGCTGAGCATGATAAGGTACGTGACCAATTCCTTTGTATATTGTCCTCCACCTCCACATCCAGGTGGGTTGTAGAAAAATCAGGATTAAGGTAAGAATAGGCAAGGGTATCCTAAAGATTAGGATAATATCCCTAAAATCTTAGGGCCTAAGTGCCTAACTGATACCATCGTGTCTTGGTTATTTTCTGGCCCACCTAACTTTCTCCTCTTCCTTATTTTGGTTACCTTTATCTGATCCCAGACCCAGGTTCGAAACCAACATATTTATTTACACGATGCATATCCCGGCGTGAGACTCGAGCATCCGATAAACCTTCCTGAACAGCCTATTCTTGAACTTCCCCAGCATGATATTCTCATCTTCAACGCGAAGGCGGTACCAGTACGACTATGCGAGAAGCCCCATTCCTCATTTGTGCAGTCTCCTATACAGGACAACTTCCTTCAAATCGGCGTTAACGACGAAGATCGCTCGGCCAACTATCGACGGCCCTGGCAGCGCATTGTCTACCACCAGGGCTATCGCGCTGGAATCTTGAGCCTGAACGTTCCATTGGAGGACCTCGACATCCCCTTCACCAGCGAAGAAAGTGAAGAATCCGATGTGAAATACACCCTCGTCGCCATATCCCGCGACGGCCTTCCTATGATCGCACCCCCACCCTGCGGCTTTGACACGTACTGGAGCTACGACCCAGTGTGTACGCAGTGGGAGATGCTTCGAGATGAATGGTCATCTAAAGGAGGCCCTCCAGATATAGCCCCTGACGAGACTGTAGAGCCGGCAGTAGAGAAGGTGAATGAGATGACTGGTGATCCACGGTGGGATCAGGGTCGGTTTAAATCCATGGGTATTCTGGATGTGTGCAATGTACTGTTGCTAAGGGAGAGGCCTGGTGGAGTCTCTGAGAGGGTTGGCGTAGGAAAGATAAATCATTTCGCGTTTCGTGCTGCGAAGCCGGAGGTCGATATCTTTTTTCTCAAGTAGATATTTAAGACAGAGCTCCTAAATCCACCTTATCTCCCGCTGTCTCACTCTTGTCCAGCCCTTTGGCGGACAACTCGGACAGAAGAGGTCATAAACAGACTTGTTTCCACCAGTTATGCGTCCACAGCCGCCAAATACACCAGGGGCGCCAAAGAGCTTTGCTCTGTTGCAGAACACCTGCTCCATTCCCGAGTCGTAGAGCTGTTGGCACCAGGCGCAGGTGAAGTGTGTCATCGAGTTCTCACACATGATAGCTGATTAAGGGTTGCGAGTTGTAGATGTTTTCAGTTGTGATAAGTGTTTGTAGCATTGCTAGTGGTTTGGAGTGGAATGAGTCTGGTGTTGTGAGATGCAAGTTGATTTGAAGGAGAGCTTGGCGACTGTGTGCATATTTATAACATTTCTTCTGAGGAAACTATATTTAAGAAAGATACCTATTTTACCTGAATGTTCTCAACTTTGTTTTGGTCTCGTGCATCCAAAATTATGAAGTATGTTTTTTAGAATTCATACAGCTATGCACCGGCAGTACCTCCCCCGATACCAACAAGTCTTATCGCCCTGTAACTTCTCTTATGATAAAATCTGGCTCCTCTGCTCAGAATACAATTCTGTATGATTGTTTGTGAAGAATCACCTTCAAGTGGTGGCGGAAACCCAATTTGGTGGGCCAATGAGGTTATCCACAACAATGCAACAACCCCTGACAACCCAAGCTCACTCTTTTAAGGTTAAAGTGTGTAGAAAGAAGTTCATTGGCGCATCAACAGCTCACAAACCTGACTCATGTTTCAGGATAGACTTTGATGAGTTAATAAGAACAGCCAATATGCAGACGACCCTGTTCGTGTGAAATCTACGTGCTTCCAGATCAAATCAAAACCTAAAGCCCGAGCCTTTAGACAAGGAATCTTTGGTTTATGATGTCTTAGGCGCCATGAAGTCAAAGAAAGCCCAAGATTCGACTAATTTTTATCAGGGACATAGGTGAAATCCATAAAAAGATACGGGGAAATGGATATGTCAAGTGTGTAGCCTCCTTAGTCCTAAATGAAAAAGCTAAATCCTACTATTGCTAAGTACACACGCCTTCAGATCACTCAAAAAGCCTCATAGTAAATTTAACACTGATTTACTCGCTATCAGAAATCAACTCAGGACGTAAAAAGATGTGCCTTCACTCTGCGACTAAGTTCTTGCTCTCAAATCTCAAAGAACGTCTTCGTCCCTTTCTCCCACGGGCCAGATAACGTTATTAGCTTAACTTTTAGTATGCCAAGAATTGAATAGTACCCTAAATGAGCAAATAATCGAAATACGACACGATGCGTTATTAATATACTCCATGATTGATAATACCCTCCGATCATCTGACGTCACATCTTACATTCCCCAATGTCAAGGAAAAGGCGTAAGGTAGTGATAAAAACACAACACCACGACAATCAGCCGCAGTATTACATTCTCAGTAAGACCAAATGACAAAGATAAGGCGTGAAACAGTAATAAAAACACGACGACTTTTATCCTAATTATCGTCCTCAAATATTCATCAAGTAAATCAAATCAGGATCTACAAACCATCATGTCTCTCAAAACTGTCAAGACGGGCACCCTCGAAGTAGGATACTACGACCATGGCCCCTCTTCAGGTTGGCCTGTTCTTCTTTATCACGGCTTCCCTTACGACACTCATGCCTACGACGAAGTTGTCCCAAAACTTGTCTCAAGCGGTGCACGAGTGATAGTTCCTTATGTCCGTGGTTACGGCCCTACACGCTTTCTCTCCGAATCAACAATGAGAAGTGGACAGCAAGCAGCCCTGGGATCAGACGTCATCGAACTCATGGATGCTTTGAATATCGAAAAAGCCATTCTAGGAGGTTTTGACTGGGGTGGTATGTCTACATGTGTGGTCGCTGCACTCTGGCCCGAGCGAGTTGTTGGGCTTGTTTCGTATGCCGGGTACGACATTGCAGATCTCTCCAGTTATCAAAAACCGTTTGCGCCAAGTAAGGAGTGTGTTTGTTGGTACCAGCATTTATTCCAACAAGAGCGTGGAATAGCCTGTCTAACGGAAAGTCGACGGGATCTTTGCCGAATTCTTTGGGAGCAATGGTCACCTTCATTTTCATTCACCGACTCCTATTACAACCAAACTGCAGAAGCATTTGACAACCCTGACTTCGTCGACGTTGTCATTCATGCTTACCGGTTCTGCTTTGGCAATGTAAAAGGTGACCCAGCGCTTCAGAAATTGGAAGATGCGTTGGCTGTGCAGCCCCAGATAAATGTTCCGACTATCACTCTAGATGGATCACAGGATCCTTTGAAGCCGGGTGGTACTGCTTCGCATTTCAAGCACTTCTCTAGTCGTTACGAGAGGAGGGAAGTTAATGTTGGCCATGCATTTCCAATGGAGGCTCCGGAGGAATTTGCAAACGCTATTTTAACCATTCATGGCTGGCAGAGCAGCTGATGATCCGGGGAGTTAGTTACCTTTCGTGTTAGTTTGCTATTGGCCCGATACACCTGAAACTCTGTGAAACAAGATCGCGGATATACACATGATAATAATATTAAATAAAGTAGCTTAAATTACCACGAGCCTATCGAGTCTCACTAAGATTCAAATACTATAAAAATAGCTACAAACAGATAGCTCTGTGGCGTCTTACATACATATGTATATGTTTCATTATAGGAGGCAACTTTATTGCATAAAACCCTTGTCTTATCTTACCTATATGCATGCACTTGTTGCTTTGTGTGAGCTACCTATATTTCTATATCAAGATTCACACAAGTCCGTTCGTCGACATAGCAACCCGTGACCTTTCTCTTTTCTTTTGGTTGCCCTCCTCTAATTTGAAATCGACAAAGACATTAAAAGCTTGGCACTCCCGTCTAGCCTGGAAGGACTTTCCGCAGACGAACGATACAAGCAAGCTGCAGAAGAGCTACAGGAACTAGCTCGTCAACGTAACGACATGACACTATCTCTTCGGCTCTACGTCATGGCAGACAAGTACGACGTCCCTGCGCTTCGTCTTCTAGCGCGTGAGCGCTTCTACCGCGCCGCAGAGCTGCTTTGGCAAGACGCCGAGTGCTTTCCAGACGTGGTGGATGAGCTCTATGAGACCACGCCGCCCACCGACACTGGGATGAGAGAAATCGTATGTCGACTTGTTGGAGCCATGATACACTGTAAGGAAGTGAGGGAGAAGATGAGACATGTCATGATAAAGCATGGCGAGTTTGCTGTTGGGGTTATGGAGTATGCTTTTCACCGCAACGACCTGATCCACCCTGCTCGGCTGGCATTGCTAGACTACACAGAAGAGGGCCTACTAAGGTCATGATTTTGAACTTAAATGGAAACCAACAAGATCGCGGTCTTATATGATGATATTAGACATCGTAAGCAAAAGGAAGAGATATCAAGATCTTCTTCTTTTCTTTCATCAGAGAGGTCAGTGTTGCAACGGGATGATGGGCTGGCTATCTAGTAGCTCGTTAGTTGGAATTAAGTAGGAGCAGAAAGATTTATTAGGTTAATGGATGAAGACATGGCCCAGAAGAGTTGGGGATTCCGTAGGCTTGGACTTGAAAGATACTAATAAAACTAGTCCCATATGACGATCTTTGCGACGCGAAAAAAGAGAAGAGCTAGAACCTAATTCTCTTTTCTCAGAAAGACCAGTTGACGCGATAATAGTGTGATTCTCTAGGTGTAACTTGTTCGTTAGTTGGAAATTCGGCCACTGCCTAAAGTTGATGAATTGCCGTGGCCAGGACACCATCTTGCCCATGACACGTGTAGTCTGGGTGTAGTCCTACTTGATAATGCATTGCCTGCAAGTGAATCCTTTGAAGCCGGGATACTGTTTTGGGGAAACCATTGCGCTGAGGATTTGCGCATTGGGCATATTTGCGTATTCTTCGTCAAGGCCCCTCGTGTTGACACTGCCGATCATAAGGCAGCGAATGAAGCCTGTTAAATGACAGGCCATAAGAACCATGTACAGAGAGAATAAGCATGATACATGCCAAGAATGGGAGCATTCCCAGACTGTAGCATTGACAGTCAAATTCGTGTCGTTTTGCCAACTCTGTTGAAACTTGAAGATTGGCGGTAGGCTGGTAGCTAAGCCTCCGGGCATCGGACCAGCCCCACATCCAGGCGGCCGAAGGCAAACGGTCGTTGACTCCATTTCACACTAATCCTAAAAAGGAAATACCCGATTTTGCGGTCGTGTGTGTTACGCGGTCTCCCCTGGCAGATTGTCGTCATTTCTTTGGCTCTCCTTTGATCTGCATAGACTGCGCCTTGACAGGGCGTAGCATCGAATCCTCACGCGACACACTGACAATGACAGAAACAACTCTGTAACCGGTATTCGCAACATGCGATATTTTTCGTACACTCACAAAAACTCAAGCCTTGCTCCGCCTCAGCAGCTGTGGGTAATATGATGCGAGAGACCCTGTGAAATGGTGCTTTTTTGGGCACTGACCTGTTCCTGGTGGTGGCTTAATTGTCTCATTCTGACGAGTCAGCTGTTTTGCGTTTGTGTGCATAACGTGGCTGCTTATATGGTAGATCTAGACTGCGGTCGTTCAGGGGCTGAATTGTTTGCGTCTTAAATTGGCTGCCTTGCCGCTGATAATTTACCTGCAGAGCTTGCTTTTTGGTGATTTGGCTGCTTGGTGAGAGTTCATCCAAGCAGCAAATAAACAATCTCCAATGCAAAGGTCACAGTGGAACAATCTCCGAAGAGAGAGGGGCGGTTAGTAACAGATACAAGTTCGTGGCCGTGCAAAATGGAATGTTTCATCGTGGTACGTCGACGTCGGGGGCCGCGGTTTAGTTAGCGTATGGAGCTCCAGCCAAACGGGATTCCGCTGTGCTAATTCTAGGCTCCATGACTCGACTGGCTATCATCAAAACCTACAACTTGGAACGACAGGCTTGGCTTCCTTTAATGCTGTCACAATGCATGTCAAAGACTGTGTTGCAGCGTCATCTGAATCTGGACACAACCTTCAGCTTCCGCTGTTTTAAGGAGAAGAGAACGGAAACGCTTTGTAGGATTGGGCCGTCTGTCAGCCAAGGCTGCTAACTTCGGTTATGCCATCCAAGTCACAGCCCTAGCACAGGCAGCATCTCCACTGACCAATCAGCAGCGCTGCCATCGGGATGATCTGTCTCGAATTAGACCCACTAGCGCAAAGTATGCCCGCGTCTGCAGTGTTTTGGAGGCGCAAGGGTCGATCGCAGCATGTATCTTTTATAGGAGAAACACTGCAGTGAGATACTTTCAGCTCCACGATAAGATTAGGTGCCAATTTTCATCTACACTTGCCGGGTTTAGCGTGGGCAGAGCTGCAGCTAGCTTGTCATGACTTGCCGTCTGTTGTGGGTAGTTGCCGAAGGATGTCTTGTGCTTGTTCTTCTCCTGGCCTTGTCTGCCTTGTCTTGTCCACTTTCAACCTTCAACATCCTCTCTCTTTGTGTGGTGCATCCTTCCTTGGCTGATCGATCGTCGTCTCTTTCTCGTCACTCCTTCTTTCGCTTATACAATACCCACCTCGATATTACTTGTATCTATACCTATTATCCCACACAGGCGCCACTTTTCACTGACCCTGTCTCGTCCCTCCCTTTTCTCTTCAATCCTGTCAATTCAATTGTATACGAAAACCTCGTCTTGTTTCTTTTCTTTCTACATACATCTCTTTCTACCCATGACACATGTCTTCACACATTGCCCTCCCTGGCGCTGCGCGTCCTCGTCATAGATTCCGTGTGAATGGTTCAAATTGGAGATGGGTTAAGAAAGGATCAACTTTATTGCTTGTGTTTTTTACGTTCATATTTTTACTCTATTCTTTAGTATGTATTGACTTTCTCTCCGCAAGCTTTGCAACGCTGACCGCAACTAGATCGTTAATGATAGTGTTTGGGGACCAACCGTTCCGATATTACAAGAAACTTCAGTCACACCCGCCAAAATCTCCTCGGGAGAGCGAAAGTTTGTTATCGTACTGCCCGTCGACGACTCGAGTCCCGATCTTTGCAAAGTAGTCAGCAGCGCCATTGCCTTGGGCTACCCAGCACCTGTTATCGTCAATTGGAAGAAGGATTTCCACACCGACGCCGACGGCATTGGACCTTCGCAGCTCGGCAAGATTACCGGTACACTCAACTACCTACAATGGGCCACCGGCGATGGAGTTCCCGAGGCCGAGAAGCTTGGGGAGGATGATCTCGTGCTCATGCTCGACGCCCACGATATCTGGCTGCAGTTACCACCCAGCGTCATGATGCACCGATACTACAGCACCAACGAGAGGGCGAACCGACGAATTGCTGAGGAATACGGCTTCTTCGACAAGGAATTGATGCAGCAGACCATTGTTGCCGCCGCGCAGAAAGGCTGCATCGCCCCACGCGACAAGATCTCGAACCTCTACTGCAACGACGTCCCCGAAAGCACCCTCCCCGACAACGTGTTCGGCTTCTTCACCGACTACACCGTGTCGCGATACAAGTACATGCGCCCCAAGTATGTCAACAGCGGCAGTTTCATGGGCCCCGCCGGCGACATGCGACGATACTTCCAACGTGTCAAAGATCGCATGGACCAAGATCTTCTCGAGGTTCGGTCCAACGAGGACCTCGCAGGCGACCAGGGTATTTTTGCCGAGATTTTTGGCGAACAGGAACTTTGGCGCCGACACATGAAGAAGGACGATTTTGCCGGCGACAACCCCGGCAAGGAAGCTGCGAAATCGGCGCGTGACGAGTTCGAATATCACGTCGGCCTGGATTACACACAAGAACTATTTTACCCGACTTGCTATTCTGACTTTGGCGGTTCTTTTGTCGCCCTTGACGACCCCACCTCAATTGCCAAGGAGTCAAGCCAAGCAGGTGTTTCCCCGCCTCGCGTAGCTGGTGTCCCCAACGACATTTCCACCGCCGAGGCCCCCTTTGCTCAACTGGGAGATGCCACCCAAGATCACACCTGGGGTGACGTCGACCTTTATGTCGACTTCTGGACGACTTCGGTTCCCGTCGCGATACATCACAATGCTTGGAGGAATGGACTCAAGGCCCGCAGATCGACCTGGTGGGATAAGACGTGGTACTTCCCCCAATTGCGCAACCTCTTGGAGGCGCACATGTCAGCAAACACAACAACGCCGCTCGCGAGCATCACAGCTGACGATGGCAACCTCGAGGTGTGGTCATACGGCGCAAAGGATAAAAGAAGCGCGTCGCTCCTGTTTGGCAAGAACAAAGATACAAAAGCCTGGGAGCTAAGACCGACAGATTGGGACACCATCTGTAAATCAAGTAATGAAGCAGATGAGCTTGAGTCACGCTGGTATGATGAAGTTTTCCGGGATGGCAAAGGTTTACTATAGAGGCAAGACATGAAATCATTTGGTTAGGAGTTGATTCATAGCGTGTTTTTCACTATCATCATCATGACAGACAGATACCAATTCAATTCATTAGAAGACTGTTACATTGTGCAATCGAGATTCGGTGGTATTACTCCAACCGCTTAATTTTCGTGACTGCATCTGCCAATTCTCTTGGCTGACGCACTCGGCAGGGATTTTCTTCTAGTGAGGTACCTGCATGCTTCTAGACCAGGGCCGGAGTTTTTCTCATTCCGGTCTTGGCGATGGCTGCGACGGCGGGATCGACGGTGTTCCCGCGGCGCAGCGCTACGCTACGCCATTGAGAGTTTAGAGAGGTTGAGTAGTATTGGTGAGGATATGAGTGGCATTGTTGAAGATATGAGAATGATGAGTAGGGGTCCTTGAGGAATGCCGCCACGTTAGAGTTGGGGAGGGTTTGTTTGCGGGACGGATCGAGATGAGGGATTTAGCATTTGTGGAGGGTGAGTAGGTTTAGAAATGGAAGATGCTGTGGCTTGAAATGGAATTGGGAGCATATTCTAAGTTTTAGTGACTCCTGGGGTACCTCTAAACTAAGGGGAATTTGCGCATTTGGCTCTCCTAGGGTGGGTCCCTCTGCTAGAGTTCATGGTTAATGCCTAAGGTAAGCTACCACACTTCTCGTGTGACTTCAGGGGGAGCCATGTAACTTAAACCAACATTCACAAACCAGAAATTATAATACGTATAAATGAAAATAACGATGCGGCCATAGTGTGATTTACTATAAGTCAGCGGCAATTTAAATATAAAATATCAGCTAAACCAAGAGGTTATGGTTTTAATAAATGCCTATTATCCTATCTTATTCTATGATAGAGAAGCAAAATACTTTTAAGCATATTGCGCAATGTACCAAAGCTGCGGGCTACCAATATGGCGAATATCTTGATAATAATAAGCAGCGAGATCGCCTAGTTAAGGAAAACACTGAGAAGACATAGGCCCAGGTGCTCTATATCTACCAGGCATAAGTTATAGCATATCCCATTTACAAGGATCTAAATGCTGATTTACAAAGGTAGTTGATTAATCAGGGCATAACTCCTAAATAATGCAAGACAACCTTCCTAAGCATAGGGTCGCTGCTGCCTGAGATTAAGGAACTGAAAGACTTCTAGAGGTTCTATATGCTTTAGTCCAAGGGGCGCATAACATTCGCGGATGGCATAAAGTCAGATTGCCCTACTATTAATACGCTCCTAGGGAAAGCGAAGGTATAGAAGGCAGGGTTCTCGCAGCGAACGGGCCAGACACTTAGTGAGGAGGATATAATGGAGATCAACGAGGTATGGACTTAAACTAATGAGTAGATTAAAACTGATAGACTGCAGTAGCTGAAAAATAATTTGCTATATGAAGAAAGAAAAGGGAGCAAAATATATTATTATAACTTATAAAAACTAAAGTTTAACTTTATAGTAGAGGATTTTGACCGACTTATTGATTAAGTATGGAATGGTTAGGATACTAAACATATCCATGACAGAAACTGGCTCCAATTTTACCTTTAACTTCTCTTATTTTATAATAGTGGGGCTAGATATGGTGCGTTTCTGGAATTTAGTGTGCCGTATAAGGTAAGAAGATTGCAATGATTGTGTTCTATTATTATTAATCGACAGCAGGATATTCACCTGGTCTTAAGTCAGTACCAGGATGGGCCGCAGTTCTTCTACAAGGTTATACAACGCTACGTCAAGAATAACAAGGACCCGGACTTCAGAACGCAAGCACTCCCTTATGCCTCCCATGTCCTCCCCTTCCAACTTACAGGGGCAAGTCTGTAAGTGGCAGCCACCACTTG
>JABCJY010000155.1:283-12992 GCA_013184415.1 Fusarium concolor
TTTTTTTTTTTTTTTTTAACTTAGAAACAGGACTTGGACTATTAGGCTATGGCGGAAACCTAAGTCTCTTATAGGATCTTGTATTTTGGAGTTGAGATAAGAACTAATCGGTATACAGCCGTTGTCTAGAGGAGAAAGGGTAACTGACCGCCACGCAGCTATAGGTGGCAATCCCAGCCCTGGCAAAAACGATAAGTCTTATTCTATGCGACCAACATATCGCTAGTTTATAGAAAGGAGATATGCACTGTGGGCTCCTATGGAAGTTACTGCGATATAGGAATGTACAACCTTGACGATAAAAACAGGAGCAGGAATATATAACACCATCCTGGTCTTAAGCCTCTTTGAATTACAGTGACGTACTAACTGTCTTCTCGAGGAACCTAAATAATAGCATCCTTACAAGCTGCAGCACTAAGTATATTATCACTTCTGATATAAATACATAAAGGCGCTAGCTGTTAGGAATACTGGGGGCATTTAAATATTGAAGCCTTAATGCATGAATTTTAGGGAAAGGCCTCTTGGCCAGCTGAAAAGTGGAACTATTGAGTCGAAGGGTTTTATTTGCGTATTAACTTTGGGTCCCAGGAGTAAGTGTGTATATACTAGCACATTTCTGACCAAGATTGGCTAGCTAGGTACATTTAGACGAGTACCGTTTACCACAGAGTGTAGAAGCGCATGAACAAAGAGGCCTGACCTTGTTGGCCACCGTTTTAGCATCAGTTTACTACAGTGATTACTGATAAGCTTCGATTAGATTACGACTGGAATCTATCATGTAGAAGTTGGTCCGATGTGTCTACGGTTGCAAGTACATTGATACAAAATAAGTGCAGAGGACAGCGGCCAAAGCAGTATGATATTGATGATCGCCGAACGCTAGTTGAGGATTGCCTTCCCACCAGTATCACTGCCGCCAAAAAAAACCAGGGGCAAACGTTCAAAGCTTCAAGGACTTCTTCTGGACAAGCTGAGGTATCACACTTCCTTGCTGAAGTCGATGCTACAGGAGAGCCGCCTTCCGGCGGTCCTGTCTCATGGGCTGCGCAAACGCTACTATCCATCACATCCATGACTACGTACGGCCCTGCGCCTCGACAAGTATCCCTCAGGCCTCCTCTTTCCAAAACATGCCCTGATGGCACAACCATGCTCTCCAAGGCTAGGTTCAGCTATCCGATTCAAGACCGGCTCAAGAAATGCAAGTATGAATTTGACCACCATCAACGATGTTATGGTTGAGTTTTTGGTTCATGTTTCGAAGTCTAGATGTGTGAATCCAGCAGCCAACTGTACAGCCCGACCTGACATTGGATCAAAGACCTCTTGCACTCTCAACTGTCTTCTCATCATGTCAAGCATGATTGACCGACTTGCCATTGCTTATTGTACAGCAGCTTGGCGCGGTAGACTATTGTATGTCACAAATGGGGAAGCCGGAGACAACCTTGCATACCACCTTGCTCCAATCTGATTTGTCGATTTGAGTAGTTGTCTAGAACGTAATTGGGAATCCAAATCGTGTCACTATCAGAAACATTCCCGTCCCGATCGAGTGCCAGTCTGATTTTGCCCTTTTCTGGGGGGTGGCATACACGGTCAATGAGAGAAGGGAGACGCAGCGATCGAGAACCCTGGAGCCTTTGCCTTCGACATGTACGAAACAATAGATCGCGGCCGTGACACATCTACGATACTGCTTTAGTCCAGCGCCTCAGCTCCTGTCAATGTAACCGTAGACATACTATCCTCAACAGTGGATATTTGCGCGCGTTGCAGCTGTACGGCAACGATGGCCCTGAAAACTCTCCGATAGGAGCAGGGCAACCTTATAAACCGCAAGAATCTCGAATTATGCCTATCTCTGGCCCAAAACTAAGACTATACTCCCGATTCTGGGAGGACTGCATCTTGTATAAGCAAGTCGGCTCTCAGATCCACATAATTTCCTTTTTCCTATGTTTAAGCAACTTTTTTGGGGAGCTGAGCCACTCGCATTACACTCTCCAGTCGACCATCCGCCGCCTCTCAGCAGTCTTCATGCTCAATAACCCAGGTTTGCTAAGTTAAGATCTCTTCTGCAGGGGTTGTAACAGTGGTGTCCATGACGCGGGTCAGCCAAGATAACGATGCAGAACCTATGTTAACGTATGGGAATTAGCATGGTTTCAATGGTGATGCTATTCTGGATCGATAGCCACTTCGGCGTCTGAGGCCCTACACCAACCGTACTTATCTTTGCCCTTGAACCCACATTAACAAGACTCTAGATCATTCTGATGACGCTTCTCGTCGTTGATGTGAATGTCCTCAAGCCGTCCCTCTTGCACCCTATGCCAATTCGGCGAAAGACCGGTAGCTGTCTCTCATATTCCCCGCACACTGTGTTTCTTATGGGTTCTAATATAAGAAATGCTTCCTTAAACCTCCCTTGGTCATCACGATTTCGTGTTCGCACAAGCAAACAAGGATAGTCCATGTAATTTCCAGGCAAGGGCTCTTCAATATCAAACTTTCCAATGCACGTCCACGGACGAGGGTCGTTTTCGTCCAGCTCTTCGCCCTCAAAATGAAGATATGGAGGGTTAAACTTTCCTTTGCTCTTAGGATCCACTCTGAATCGTAGCGTTTGCAATGGACCACTGATAACCAAGCGTGTAGATTGAATCTTCGATGTCATCGGTGGACCTGACCAGGTAACTTCGCCTTCTAGTAGAACAATGTGATCCTGCTTTTGGTCTTCATCAAACATGCTTATAGTGAAAGGATCGATCTCGATGGGATCGTAACATGAAAGCCAAGTCCATGATGGAATACTTGGGCAGGGATGGCCTTTAACGTCTTTCACACGAATCCACAGGAGATCTCGAGCGAACGTTTTCTTCCATAATCCCAGTATGTGAGTGTCTCCAGTTGTACTTGCATAGTGATTCGCAATACCTGCCAAGGCTGGGATTCGATCGTCCAAGAACGTGAAGTTCCTTGTCGAATACTCTTCCATCCAGTTGCACCATGTGCGCTCTCTTCGCTTTGATGGAGACCAAGAAAAGTTGTGTCGGTCTTGCAGTAGTGTTTCGTTATCAAACATCTGTCCAGCTTGAGTTCTATAAGAACGGCGGCACTGCCAATGAACTTCCGACTGTATGCAGTGGACAATCCGGTTAGATAGCAGCTGTTCCTGTAATACCCATCCACGGCTAGTTAATGGCTTGTGGCGTTGGATGGACCAGGGAGTTCCAGGTTGAACTCTAACTATGACCTTCGAGTTCAGCCCTGGAATATCCAGCGAGACCACGCGTGCTCCTTCGTAAGTTGAAAATGCATTTCTGCTAGGATGCCTGTTCTGCTCTTTTTTGTCGGGCTCAGTTCCACCGTTGGCAGAAAAGCTGGGAAGACTTGACTGGCTCATAAAGCACCCTTTAGTGCTGTCTTCGGCGGCACTAGCGGCAATAGTCAAAGAACTTCCAGAGTAGATGTGTTGCATCTTGGCAGCCTCATTTTGCCACTCATCAACATCGTCTTGCACAATACATAAAGCATCAATCCAAAGATACGGAATCTCTAAGGATCGTGCTATCTGAACTGCATCACGAAAGGTTTGTGGCAGTGTATTCTCAGGAATGGATCGTTGAAAATCAAGCCGTGTTGCTTTTGATGTGAATATTGGTAATTTAGCCCTCCAGCAATGGCTTAAAGTGGCATATCGTAGCTCTGAGCACGATTCGTCTCGTGAAGCTACGAGACGCAGCTTATCTTTCCTTACATCTAGTAGCCGAAGAGGAAAGAATTCTGGCTTTATAGGCCGATGGCATTCGATATGATGTTCCTGGCATTCCTGAAGCCATTTATTCATGAGATTAACTTGAACTTGCTTCATCTGATGAATACTCTGCATCTGCCCACCAGAATCTATCCAGTCTGGGTACTGGGACGGAGATCCTTACATTGAGTTAGTGCCAGATATCAGCTTGATGCGCTTCGTGGTGCTACCTTGTGACTGAAGCCAGATCCCGATAGAGTCGGTTTCCTTGAGCCAGGAATTCTCTTTCTCGGCACTCAGGCTTGTTTGAAAATTGGCCCAATGCACACCGTTGACTTTGCTGTGGCTGCCAATCTTGAGTGACACGAGCAGTGCCGCGACGTCAGGGTATGTCTGCCTCATCCTCTCTAGCCGCGGCAGAATAATCATCTGGAGAACTGCCTCGCAGAGAGGGCAGGATTTGGCAGAATGTTGGACTTGGTGACTTGTTTCATGCCATGGAGGTTGATTGCTGGCTGCCTCGGTTGGTTCTTCGTCGAGATTATGTGTGACATAGTTAATAAGACCACAACACAAGCTGCAGGGCTTTGTTTGGCGCTGGATGAGAATTGCAGTCATATTCAAGGTGCTCGGCCAATCAAGGAGAATCGAAGTAATTGCGAGTTGTTGCCTGGGGTGAGTTGTTGCCTGGAATGTGTGGGCTTTTTGTATTTGATTACATGGGCATAATCTCCTTTTACCTGACTGTCTGGCCCCACAAAATCATGACCGCTACGGCTGTACATCTCGTAAAACTCCACTACCTATGGATTATGGGTTAAATCTTGTCATCGGTGACTTGAATGTTATTATATCATCCATGTCCTCCTTGCTTACTGTCAGCCTCCAAATATTAAATCCGCTTACTGATTGGTTGGCTCGGACTAAGGTGGGTCTTACATAGCCTTAAAGCCCGAGGCAGCAAATCTGACTCTTGTATTTCGTGCTTACCTTTTAACGCTTCATTATTACGCTCATCAGCTCTGAGCAGCCATGGCCACTTCACATCTTTCATCGGCTTTCAAAGCCCTCAAAGGACACGATAATATGCATAAGCATAAAAATTCAGGTCAGCTATCATTAGTCAGGTTGCACCCGGCCCAACCTGCCGACTCAACGAGACCGTCTTTGGCAGCATTATCTAACGATTTGCTCGCGTATATCCTTGAGCTCGTGCAAGATACGAGCCCGAAAAGCTTACCCAACTGTATGCTGGTGTGCTCGTCCCTGTATCATCATGCTCGGCATGCACAGTATCGCGAGCTATCTATAAATGTCGACAGCAACGACTCCGTCAAGCGCCTTGAATCCGCATCCAAGAATAATCTGTTATCTGCTGTCCGCACATTGCACGTGTACGGAAAAGGGGATCTCCCATCGCATCTTGACACAATGATCAAAGAGATGACAGGGCTTCGCAAGGTTGAATGGGCTGCTGCGACCATCACAAAGTCCATCGTCCAAATATTACAATCCTCTCCCCACACGACACTCGAAGTATTAATAACTGGTTCAACGAGGGATCTGCTCTCGCAACTGTCAGAAAGCACCTCTGTTGTCTCAGTAAGTGTAGATGTCAGATACTACGGGGCAGAAGAGTGTACAAAGATCACACATCCTCTAAAGCAAGTACTGTTATCATGCCCAAACCTGCGCAAACTATCTCTGAATCTAGCCATACCACAAGGAGGCTGTGTTTGGCATGAACCACCACCTGGATATGTTGGCATCGGCTTCTCGGCTGGAGAAAGACCACCGCCACTTCAACATCTCTGTATCCCCGAGTATCCCTGGGGGTACAAAGAGCGCGACGCAGACATATTCAATTTCAACTGTGTTAGTTATCCAGAGGAAGGATACGAAACGGATTACTGGGCCGAAACCTTTGACTGGTCACGCTTGACATATCTTGACAATGCTAGTTTCCACTTTGCGAACAAGCTTATGCGGAAACTCATTGCACTGAAACATGTTCGCTTCAGTTTTATCCCAGGTTCTAAAGGTAGTTTATTCTTTAATGCGGTCCCATCCGCGTTAGAATCAATATGCGTTCCTACGTTGAATACTATTGGCCTTGGTAGCCTCGAACAGCATGCGGCATCCCTCCATAAGCTTTATCTTCATCAGGAGCCGGTGGGAACGGATCGATGGCGGGAAGGTATAATCTCGATGGAAGATCTCATCCTGGTTTGCCAAACTTGCCCACAACTTCGTGAGATTGGTCTTGATCTTGCGCGAGATGGAAACGACTGGCCATATACTAAGCTGGATATCCTGGCTTCGTTATCAAATATCCAAAGACTAGAGTTCTGGTTTGAGCTTGGAAATACCCCTGAATCACCACCCAGGCCTGATCTTACCATGACTTCTGCTTCTGAACTGTTTGGTTATCTAGCCAAGCGTTCATCGACGCTGAGGAGTCTTTATCTTCACTCCGGTTCTCCGGAGCGTCCCGGTGGGTTGGTGGCAGAGAAGTCATACTGGGAAAGTGAGAACGCAATAAGCCTTGTATGCCAGCATGCTGAACGAGATGATGATGCTGCGCGGGGAGTCTCCTACATTATTTGCCCCAAGCTAAGTGACGAGCTGAACCACAAGGCAAACCGCATTATCAGAGGTCAAAAGAAGTTAAAAAGCCCGTCAAAGCATGGCATTGACTTTAGACTGGCACTCGAGGGACCAATCCCGCTAGAAGAATGGATGGATCTGAGAGAAGGGAGAATGTAAGTAACAAGCAACTGCACTCTTGGACATGGTATCTAAATAAACAACAAGACCAAGCAGGTATCGAATAACGGCGAAGAAAAACGCTGCAAGATTGCGAAGTCTTTTGAGAAAACACCAGGATTGACATTTGAGCATTACGACATATTCCAATGGATGATTACGACTTGAAAGTTGAAGGGATTAAGTAGATCGTGGGTTTCGACTATGACCTTAGGGCTAGAAGGAGCCTCTATAATACAAGTTCCTGTCTGCCGTTTACTCCTGGCGTGACAAGATTAAGCGAATGTGACTATGAACGAAGAAAAGCAGCTACATGACTTCATCAGTTACATCTACTACACTTTCCCTCGTCTTATGTCACCACCGTATAACTCTCGCTTGCCCAGACCCCTCGCTGAGTTTCTCCCGCCATGTCCGTAAAACAATACGCGCTTCTCTCGTCCCTATAAAAGCAAATGTAATGTTAAATATACGGAACACTGGGTTAATATCCTCCCCTTCACCTACAGTGTCAATATCCAAGCCTTGTTCCACCTGATATTCCCTTGACGCCTCCCTCTCCCTGTCCATAACCGCCTCAGCAAGACTTGCAGAGATGAGACCATCCCACCCGCCCTCCAGCCGCGGACGCCGGATCAGGTCCACTGCACGTTGGCGAGTAGATTGTCCGATGCCACTGTGAGCGACCAAGAAGAGTTGTTGAGTGTAGGATACTCTTCGTGTCTTTGAGGGATCAAGATTCATAATTTCCTCAGCGAGGTCGACGACAGAGGCGTACAAAGCAGGGAGGCCCAGTTGACGCTTGACCAAGTCAGGCTCGTCGGGATCTTGAATAAGCAGTATGCGGTTAGTGGTATGGAAGAGGCGCAAAGGGAGAGTATCGTCCGCTTCCAATTTGCTATTGGGAGTTGTAGATATCTCTAGTTGAAACGTGTCGATCGCTTGGCTAATTTCGTTGAAGCATCGCATATGCACCTCCTGTTGCTTGGCTAACATGGACAGCCTTTCTAGTCCGACTCTGCCAGTCTGAAGATCCCCAAGCTGCTTGGCATTCTCTTGCGAGAACAGAACCAGTCCACTTGACAGAGACTCAGCAGCACGATGGGCTTGGATGACGTCTTCCGGCGTCAACAGGCCTGGTGACGACCGCGGTGCGGTATAGGAGCGCCATGCATTGAATATTTTGTTTTGTGAGAGCATGGTTGGACTTTCTGTAATACCGCCATGATCAAGCGCATTCATCTGAAGCTCAAGATTGATCAGAATGGACTGTATTGGAGCAATCGACACCGGCACCCATGAAATCGAGCATGAGGTTTTGGTGCCTTTGGTCCTATGGTCCTGAAGTAGCTCCTGGAGAAGGTTGCGTCCAGCCTGGAGATGCAGCCGTGTCTGATGATGAAGCCCTTTCATAGTGCATATATACGTGAATATAGTGCTGACAATAAGAGCTCTCCACCGATCTGCATGTCTGGGCGACCGCGACTCGGTGAGACAGCGGATTGACGAGTTGAACTGCCTCAGTGCAAAAAGGCTTCGTGATCTGGGGCCTTGGTCTGCAAAGCCCTCATGAGCAGAACCTAGGCTGACAACGGCGTGCCAGATGGCGGCATCGGATAAGCAGACGCGCGGTGCCTCAGTAAGCCAGAAGTCGGCATAGAAAGCGCCGGTGAGGGATGGAGCGGTGACTTCGAGGAAGTACTGGTAGCTTCGTACTTCTTCGGGACTCTGTCGTGGTAGAATAAGTTTGAGATCGGCGGCAGGATTTGAGGGGTTACTCTGCAGGGGAGGAGGCGATGCAGATGAAGAGGAAGTAGAGAGAGAAGTGTAGCCGTCGCAAATCCGGCCGGTGGAGGTACACCGCTCACAGGCAGGTTTTCCTTCGTTGCATCGAACCTTTCGAATTCTAGAAGAGTCAGTATTTGTGACATGGTGGCATGGATTGACTGACTTGCAGGTTAGGCAGCCTGTTTTTGCCTTAGTGTGATATGCCCGTCGTCGTGGCCGACTTGCACCAGGGACCGACACTTGGGAGCTGACGTGGACCATGGCGAGTGTATCAAGAAAAATGAGTCAATTTCGTCCCTGCAAGCGTAGGCCTCACTTGTTGATTTATCGTAGTTCTGTCTGCGGAAGTTTTCAAGTCACGAACAGAGGTATGGCGGGGCTGTGTAATATAGACATATAGACTAGGCCTTACATGGTATGAATAGGGCGACTTGAATTGAACGAGCCGGCCAATCACAGCACATCAGTATCCACGTCACACGCTGATTGGTCCGCCTTTCAGTATAAGGACGTGAACCAATATGACGTTTATCTTGGCATGAAGAATGTCCCCGAGGCTGAGTGTCAGGGCATTGAACGAGTCGGCCACTCAGCGAGCTTCCTGAATATTCCAATATGGCCATTGGGTAGATAGATATGTGTTCCTATCCGCATTCACTCCTATAAAGTAAATGATCTGGCCCTCCTTGAAGCAGCTATTCTCATTCTCTCATAATCACGTTGCGCTTCTACTCTCATTCTGGTCATGCACTGTCTTTCTCTTCTCTCCGTAGGCCTTGCTGCCCTGCCGCAGCAGGCCTTTGCAAGCCCATGCCCTCTTTTAGGTCCCATCTTTCCTCCCGTCCAGCACCCGCTAAAATCCAAAGCTTTCTCGAACACCATTTCCCACCTCAACAACACCTTCAAAGAACTTGACAAAAACGGCACCTTTGCTGAGTTCAACACCACTCTCTATGTCCAGGCCTTCTCCGCTTCAGACACCCTCTTCAGCCATGGCTACGTCCCTCCAGCAATGAAGGGCTTTCTAACTTCAGGAACGCTCAACGAGAATACCGTTTTCCGCATCGGTAGTGTTTCGAAGCTTCTTACAGTGTATACCCTCCTCGCCGAGGTAGGACTGAAGCGGATGAATGATCCTGTGACTAAGTGGGTGCCTGAGCTTGCGCGTGCGGCCAAGAAAAATAAGGGTGACCCTGTCCGCAGAGTCCAGTGGGGTGAGGTTACGATCGGGCAACTTTGTGGACATTTGGCAGGTGTCAGCCGAAACTGTAAGCATTCCGGGTTTCATGAAATCGAGCTCTTCTGATTCTTATATACAGTCGGTCTCTTTGATTTGAATGACTTGATCGAACCTTCTCACGAGGATCCTGAGAAATATGGTCTACCCGTTCTTACCAAGAAGGAGAAATCAAAGTGCAGCATCTCAGATCCAGTCAAAGGGCTCTGCTCCCGGAAAGGTACTTTTACCTCTAAAGCTCCCTTATGAAGCGCCGGTACTAATTGTCTGCAGAATTCTTCCAAGGCATTACGGCTGAAACCTGGTTTCCTATCACGTCCACTGGCAGCACCCCCGTGTACTCCAACCTCGCATACCGAATCCTCGCCTATGCGCTTGAAGGCATGATTGGAAAGCCCTTTGAGAAATCTCTTAAATCCTCGCTACTTGACCCCCTCTCTATGAAACGTACAACCCTAGAGGCCCCTAAGAACAAGAAAAACGCCATGATTCCCGAGAATGATCTGCATTCGTGGTGGAGTCTTGCCACGGGAGACGGTAGTCCGTAGGTATTTGTCTTCAGTCTCTATCCTACAAAACTAACTTTCGATAGCTACGGCGGCATGTTTTCCACAGCAGCCGACTTGACACGCCTCGGTCAATCTATTCTCAAGTCTTCAATCCTCGACCCTTCCACCACTCGCTCGTGGCTCAAGCCTATTACCCATACTGCCGATGTCTACATGTCGGTTGGCATGCCTTGGGAGATCCACCGCACAGTCGTCCCCCTCGGCAACGGTACGCGAGTCGTCGATCTCTACACCAAGAATGGCGCCCTTGGGCTTTACACTGCGGTTATTGTACTTTCTCCGGACCATGAACTTGGCTATGTAGCGCTTTTTGCAGGGCCTGGTCGCTCTGCTTTGTTGAGCTATCTCCCTGATCTTCTCGCCGAGACCATTCTGCCAGCTGCTGAGAACGCAGCGCGTGAGATTGCTGCTGCGCGGTTTGCGGGCACGTTCAAGGGTCCTGAGACTCGTGTGGTGGTCGCAATGGACGATACTCTCGTGGTGCGGAACTGGACTCGTGGGGACGTTGATGTGATGGCCAAGCATGTCACGATGTTGTGGCCGGATCTGGAGCTGACGCCTGTACTGAAGCTGTATCCAATGGGATTGCAGGATAATGGAAGAATGTCCTTTAGGGGCATCTACGAACCTAAGTTGAATGAGATGGAGGCAGAGGCGGCAGAGGCGAGTGCTGGTCCCTTCAGTGGTACCTGCTTGTCATGGGGAGGCGTTGACACGCTGACTTATGGGAACATTGGGATTGACGATTTCGAGTTTGAGGTCGATCAGAGTGGTAAGGCAACCGGGCTCAGACCAAGAGTCATGAGGGAGACTCTTAAGAGGGTTGATTAAATCGATGTGCTGACTCTTGTTTGATTCACCTACCTTCATGCTATCTGAGATTGGTCATAACACAGTTAAACAACTCTATATAGCTTTCATCTTAGGCATCATTCATGATGCATCTTCTCATAGATTTTCTTAATTAATAAGGCATTCCTATTATAGTCAACCTCTATACGGACGGGATCCGAAGTTTGTTACAAGTGCCATGGAGAAGCATTATTTCCCACAGCGTCGATTGAGTCATACGACTTTATATCCGAATATGCATTACTAATAACTATTTTCCAATTCTCAGAAAACTTCATTTAACTATATTTCGCAACTTGCAAGACTAGCTTTCATCACATGCCAATTCAAATATCCCATCTGACTCTCAGCTCAGACAGTTGATCGTCGAACGGAAGCTTTGGGTCATCGCTCAATATTACATTACATGAGTAATGCAGGAAGAAGTAAGCCGCTGGTTCCATCTAGACTTTCATGAAACGCAACTAATCGCATCTGAGGCGTCACGGGTTCAGGCTAAGCCATTTCCCCAGCCCAAGGAAGCCTCCTTCATCCCTCGGGAGCAGGCAGTCCCATTCCCGTGTCTTCGATCGAGCTACCCCGCACGGAGAATTTGACACCTTACCAGACTAGTAAGCACCATAGATTCGATATACGAAGCTAAGATCTTGTTAGGGGGCAAACTTTCAGCCACAAGACGGCCTAAAAGAAGGTGATCGTCCTCGTGGCGCTTCACGAGTCACGGCACAGAACCGGCTCACGCCACTAATATTCAGTGATGCACAAGAATAATCTCCATGTCAGATCATACTCTTGGGTTAAAATAGCCGATTTGGAGACTCTCCTTAAAATAACAGACGCTAATATAAACGCGGTGGATGACAACGAGAATACATTCATATCTACTATTTTTAACTAGTGGGGGTACTCAACGAGTCTGCGGAACGAGAAGAATATATTTATAGCTACTATAGTTAAGGCAGGGGCACGTTTCGATATTACTGACATATAATGGCGAACCCTACTGCATGCTTTAATACGACATGGCTACTTAAATAAAAGGATCCTAGACCTTTTAGTTAAGCAAGGCGCTGATTTGAAAAAAAAAAAAAAAAAAACTGATAATAAAGGTAATACTCTCTAGCACAAGTGCGTGTCTAGTCTTGTTTCGTGGGGGGTGTTCACAAACTTGTTTTGTAAAATTATAGCCTTAGGTATAGATTTCAGGAAACCTAATAACTATAGAAGAATTTCTTTATATAATATATATAAATGTAATTAGTAGGCTTTAATAGATATTAACTATTTTAAGAAAGACAATAAAATAACTTTATTTAAGTATATACTATAGTAGAGCTATCCAGTCGATATCGATCGTCCGAATCGGAATACAGTGTTCATTCTTCCGACCGAGGTGGCTGACTAGTACGATCAGGCTGCAGCCAAAGATAGCCGCCTTGACTCGCCAGTCATCGTCCGACTTGTCGGGATGGTCTGTGACCGCTATTGCCTCCATACGAATATCCCCAAGGGCATCGTTCTCTATAGCCCTTCTAAGGGCAGGGCCAATAGAGGAGGTCAGGCTATAGGCCCTTATATAATAGGCCCGGTTCCACCGCTGCAGGCTAATGCGTGCAGGCATCGCGACGGTGTAGCTGTGATTGATGTCAGCGAGAGGGATCAGAGTGAGAAGCTGGGCAGGTCAACTGACCATGGAAGCTTGGTAGGTCGGTTAAAGATGTCTTAGCT
>JABCJY010000156.1:0-186204 GCA_013184415.1 Fusarium concolor
TTTCTAGAAGGGGGTGTGAGGGAAGCGCAGATTGGAGAAGTTGATGGTTTGTATGGGTGGGTGGTGATAAGCAGGGATGATGATGATAAGGTTTTTGGGGTTGATAAGTTGGGCAGGTCTCAATGGTATAGATTCTTATGTACTGATAATAAGAGGCCGAGCACGGAGTCAAAGGCCGTGAAACCGTAGATATCTCGGTGTTGGATTGGAATTTGGTGTTTTGCAAGGTTGGTTAGGGAGTCTTGGTATGTAGGGATCGGTTTCTTTGAGTTAACTCCATATATCCGCGGAAGCAACGCCTGAAAGTATGTACACGTACACTACACGACTGGGGTATAGTACATCGACGCTTATGCCTGCCTTTGAAAGTCGGGGTAGAGTGAAAGCGTGGTCTGGTGTACAATATCAGAAACGGAGTGGTGGAGTTGGTTTGGAGACGGACGCACCGGGACGGGGAGGGGTATTTCGGTGCCAGGGAATCGGAAGCACCTAAGCTGAAGAGCTACCCCATATTCAGCCAGCCCAGAGAAGAAGGAGATAAGACTGCGCTCATGCCATAATACATGCCTTACGTTCCAAGGGTTGGCTATAAGTGTAAGCAGTGTGGGGGAGTCCTTGACGGTAGGACCATATAGCGAACATGGTATTTTGCAGAGTGTGGAAGTTTCTGACTGACTCCTTAGAGACTGGGCGTAGAAGCCTGAGGCTAGAGTCAACTAAAGGGTTGTGATATAAGTGCCCGTGCTTTAATAACGAGTGCGGGATGGTAAAGAGTGGTTGAATCCTTGCAAGGAAAATGTTCTGATCATGAACATGCGAGTGTCCAATTTCGTGGCATTGACCACTCCGCAACCTACTGACAAGGGCAAAATACTCATCCATTCAGTATACAGCATGTTGTTAGAATGTCCCGCTGGAAATGCATTAGCAACCATAGGTGTGAGCAACTGCGACGCCATGCATCAAGGCAGGCTTATGCGAGAATACATTTGAGTCGAAATGGAATATAGCCAGATCGAGTTTGTACCTAGAATCTTAAAGAGGTGCCCAAAGGGTGTATGTGGCACAATACGATACAGTAGTTGGCGTCTAAGAGAGCTATCCTGGAGGCGTGATCGCTGGTCGAAAGGGGGAAGGTTCTGAGGGAAAATACCGCTAACCCTCCCATCAAACAGATTCGGTGAGATGGCCGAGTTGGTTATGGCGCCAGGTTAAGGTTAACCTTAACACCAATTTCCTGGTGGAGCAATCCTCCTGGGTTCGAGTCCCAGTCTCATCAGATATTTCCTTTTGCCTTTCAAGCAAAATTTTTTTTTTTTAACTATTGCTAGTGAAGTTGTTGAGTCATTCTTTTAACTCGACGTTGTGTTGATGCCGTCAAATCGCTTACCCTGTAAACGGCTAGGTCCTTAGAATGGTGAATGGCGTGTCAACATAGCTTCCAACAGATTTGCGAACTGCAATTAGAATCCCAAGTGCAAGATGACATTGACTGACGTCTAGATAACTGTTTCCAACATTTGACGTGATCTGCTATACTTCTAGGCACACAACTCTTTCGTGAACCGTCACTTTCACTGCATCTATGAACTCTATCTTAGTCGGCAGTCTTATAGTTTGACAGAACACATTTGAGGTACCTTTGCCTCCTCTGGTGCTGTGATAATCTCTTCTGTCGACTCCAATGTCAAATTAGAGAATGTTGATACAACAAGGGAAAGATGTAGCTACGACATCCGGATATTCACAGGACACGAAAAGTGATCGTAATCAAGTCTATTTGGCTCTAACTAGTTGCCAACCTCCAATCCACCAAGTCGAGGGTTCAACACAGTTGGGATCCTCCAATCCCCCATGTTATTTCCTCGTTCCTCCATGGTGGTAGTCTAACAGAGCTGTCCGTCTATCGGGAGCCCAAAAGTGCAGTCATCCATTACCAACAGACGCACCCCGTAACTTTTTTGATCAACGCATGACAAAGGAAAATGGTATGTAGTCATCAAGAGAAGTCGTCACAAGACATGGTAGAGTATACGTGTCGGGAGAGATGCGATTACAGATCATCCTCGTCACTGAACACCTCCTCACCACGCTTTCGGCGGGCCATACGCTCCTTCTTCTTCTTTCGTGCCTCAGAAGAGCTCAGCTTGACCTTCTTCTTGGTGGTGACAATCTTGTTACCCATGGCATCGAACTTCTCCTCCTCATCACCATCGTCGGCCTTGAGACGGGGACCAGAACCCTGGCCCTGGACCCAGTTGTGACCGGAAGGAGTCATCTTACCGTCCATGACGGCCCAGACCTCCTCAGTCAAGTCCTTGGTGAACTCGGCAGAGTGGGTAATGATGATGACACCACCCTCGAACTTCTTCAGGGCCTTGGACAGGGCACCGAGAGAGTCACGGTCGAGATAGTTGGTAGGCTCGTCAAGGACGATAAGATGAGGTCGCTGCCAAGAGCAAGCAGCAAGGACAGTCTTGACACGCTGACCACCGGACAGACCACGCATGCGAGAGTGAGAGACAAGCTCAGCATCGAGACCGAAGTTGGCGCAGTGTGTCTCAATCTCTTTTCGGACCAGAGGTCGGAACTGACCAGAGGCGAGGGCCTCCTTCATATCAACATCGGCAACCATCTTCTGATGAGAAGCCAGAAGCTCGTTTCGGGGGAGCCAGGCGTTGTCAGCAGACATCATGGGAGTCCATCGCTCGTTCTTCATGCCGACGTTCTCACCGAGGGCGAACGAACACTCGTACTCGTAAGAGTTCTTGAACTTTCTTCGGCTGTTGATGCCGATAACACGACGCTGGGAGCCCTCAATACGGAAGATCTTGTCCATGGCCTTCTCATCGGCCTCGGTAATGATCTTGTTGGCACGGTCCATGGTCTCACGATCCTCACCAGTCTGGAATCGCCACTGAATGTACTCGGAAGGAGTCTTGTCGAGGTGGTTATCGATGTGAGCGAAAGCGTGCTGCTTGATGTAGGCGATACGGATGTTCTCGTGCTGGTAGATCTCACCGGCGGTGGGGATAAGCTCACCAGTGAGGACGTTGATCAGAGTAGACTTGCCAGCACCGTTGGGACCAATGACGGCAATACGAGAGCCCAGAGAGCACTGGAAGGAGATGTCGGTGATCTGAGGCTTGGAGGTACCAGGGTACTGGAAGGACATGTTGGTGGCACGGAGAATGGCCTTGGCCTTGGTCTTGACACCCTCGAGGAAACCGGGCTCAGGGAAGGTGAACTCGATCTCGGACTCACCAAGCTCGTAGTAAGACTTGGCGGAGGGGTTGCGGGCGACGAAGGCAGCCAGGTTACCCTTGTAGCGCTTGAGCTTGAATCGCTCGTAGTGGACGATGTGCTGGCAGACGTTGTCGAGGAAACCAGAGTCGTGAGAGACGATGATGGAAGTGCAAGGAGAGTTGATGAGGTACTCCTCGAGCCACTTGACGTTCTTCACATCCAAATGGTTGGTAGGCTCGTCGAGAAGCAGAATATCGGGAGCCTCGAAGACGGCACGACACAGAGCGAGCTTCATCTTCCAACCACCAGAGAGGGCGCTGATCTCACCCTTGATCATCTGCTCGGTGAAGCCGAACTCGTTGAGCTGCTTCTCGACATCAGCCTGGGTGGTCTTGACACCAGCCTCCTCAAGCTTCTTCATGGTCCAGTCGATAGTGGTCATCTCAGTATCGGCGGAGTCAAGGTCGTGCTCGACGAAGACAGTCTTGACCTCGCTCTGCTTAGGGAAACCCTCAACCTGTTCGTTGTTGATGGCACGCATGAGGGTGGACTTTCCGGAACCGTTGGGACCGCAAAGACCGTAACGCTGACCACGCTTGAGGCGGAGGTGAGTCTGGTTGAGAAGAATCTTGGCACCATAGGCAAGAGAGAAGGTACAGTTGCAAAGATCCTCACCCTCCTCCTCGTCCTCCTCAGCCTCGGCCTCGGCGACGGCACCGGGGAGAGCGGTCTTGCGGATGTTCTCGACGATGGACTCAGCGTTGTCAATGCCAGAGATGACAGAGACGTAGGCCTTGAGGTTGTCGACCCAGATCATGGACTCAGTCTCCTTCTCGTCGACGAGTTGACCAGCGATGGCAGAGATGTACTCGGCAACGGGGCCCATCTTCTCAACGTAGTTGGCGAACTTGGGAGTGAGAGCGGCCTTGACCTTGGGGAGGATGACGTTGACGGCACCGTCGTTGCGGGCCTCGGGGATGACACCGTTCTTGATGTCACCGACACGGGTAAGAGTGTCAAGAGCCTGCTTGGTCTTGTCACGAGCCTCGGGGTCAGCCAAGTTCTCGTAGTTCTTCTGGAGACCTGGCATCATCTTAGGCAAGAAAGGAGCAACGATGTTGGGGTCGTCGACGAGCTTGCACATGTTGTCAACAATGACGGCGGACTTTCGCTTGATAGCGGTGTCACGCTCAGCCAGACCACGATCCAGAAGGGGAACCATGAGGGCAAGAGTGGGCTCCTGGACCTCAGTGACGAAAGTGGTAGCACCGAGCAAGTGAACGGTCTCGGGGACGTTCTCGGGCTTGGCGATACACTTGATGAGCTCAGGAATGAAACGCTCAATATCCTTGTTGACGATCAGCTGGCAAAGCTGCTCCATGGTCTTGTAGGCACGCTCCTTGACCTCCTTCTTGGTGTCCCACATGGACTCGGAGATGACGGGGATGAGCTCAGGGACACGGTAGGCGAGCTGAGCAGGGGAGTTCTTGACAAGAGACTCAACGAAGTCGAGAGCAGCCATCTTCTCAGGCCACTTCTGGGCGCTTCGGATAGACTCCATAACGCAGGGGAGAGCAGCCTTGACAGCGTTGGCGTTGATGCCGCCAGCGATGGCGAGAACGGCGCTCTGGGCAGCATTCTTAACAGCGGTGATCTTGTCGCCGACGGCGGCAAGGACGCTGGGGAGGAGGACGACGAGGTAAGGCTCGACGGTGGCGGAGACCTCGGCGTGGGAAGCAATGGCCTCGATGGCGACGCAGGCCTTCTCACGGGCGGTGGCGTCCTTCTTGTTGGCGAGCTGCTTCTTCAGGCCCTCAATGACACTGTAGACAAAAGTGGTTAGCACATGAAAGATCGCCCAGGAAATATTTTTTTTTTTTTTTTTTGTGGATGCTTCACTGGAGGGGTTGACCAAAAAATGGGCCTAGTGCAGAATCGCATGTCGCCCAAATCTGGCGGGGTAAGATTGGGCGTCTATAGATGGAGGGGCAAACGAGTGTTACTCGTCTTATCCAGCGCAAGATACCGGCCACTCAAAGCCGTTCCCAGTTCCACGTCTCACATGCATGGGACAACTCAGCTCTGATTGCTGACTGGACCCAGCGATTGAGGCGAAGACCGAGTGCGTTGGAATGGCAAGTGCCTAGTGTGAAGACTAAACTCTAGCCTTGAGGCGCCCAATGATACTCCAAGGGAAAAGCCGAATGATGGCATTGTGATAAAGGTGAAGAGACTTACTTGTCAGGGACGACCTGGTCGCCGATGCGGCCGTTGATGAAAGAGGCCAGCTCGTTGGAGGACTCCTTGATGTCAGAGGTCTCCTTGGACACGGTGAGCTTCTGGAAAAGCTCGTCCAGGACCTTGATCGACTGCTGGTTCTCGGTAGGCATGATGTCGATGTTTGGGGTTTTTGTTTTTTTGTAGGGTATAAGAAAAGAGGTCGTCGAGGTCACAGAGATCGATGGAGGAGTCGACTCTGTTGTATTCGGCGATGATATGAAATTCCTCTTTGATGAGGGAGCGGTGTTCGTTCAATGGAGGTGAGTCCGAAGAACAAACTAGAACGCGAATAAAGAAAGTAAGAGAGGTTCGTCTGGAGGAGGACGACCGAAGATCGATGGAGGAGGAAGAAAGAGGATGGGAGTGAGAGGATGGAGGGAGGGAGACGGAGTGTTAAAAAGAAGAGAGGGGCCAATTTTTTTTATGCGCTCACAAATTTTTTCTAACATAGTTTGCCTCTGGGCACCAAAATTTTCAAAAACGGCCACTGGGTTACCCCTCCTGCCCCTCCATTTTTCTAACTCGTCTGCGGCGGCGACTCAGCTTATCGGTTTTATCAGCGTGGGGGCTAAACCTAATACGGTAAGTGGATGAGGGCGGTGAGTACTTTTTGTCTCGAAGAGCATTGAGAGGCACCTCCGACGCTACCTCTAGCTTGTTGCCCTGGAGAGAAGGAGGCAAATGTGTCAAGATGCGCGAGACCCAGTTTGTTGTATTGTCTGAGGTATCTGAGGTGTCTTGTTCTTATCTGTTGTCCGCACTGAAATTACACCGTATTGATTCATGAGAGCTTTGTTAGGCTCTTCTGGCTCCCAAGTCCCAACGGCGGATTTTGTCGGATCAGCACTGCTACATATCAAAACTTCACTCCTCTGCTCCAATATTCATGCCCGCTTGAGCTATCCACTTCCCGTCGTCTCCCTGTCGACTTGGCAGAAATGAGCCTCTGGGCGTAGAAGGGACGTGGAAGTTTAGAGAATCTATTTAATTTGAGTCATATTAAGAATAACGGTAACTGAAATTGAAGTAAATCAGAGTTTGTATTCAAAGTTCGTGAGTAATTAGACCAAAGAGTTGTTATAAAGCTTTTAGAAACTCTCATTCTTATCTAAGTTGCCCCAAATTCTTTGAGATCCTTGCTTTACCATCAACACCAAGTTTTCTATTGCCTTCGTGACGGTCTCACTATGTACAAAGGTAAAAGTAATGGTAGACATAGAGTTGATGAAATTTTTATTCCCGTATTCGTACCCCGTTCTTCAGCCTAGAAGCATCTTGACTCGCGACTCTGTTCGGTACACCCGCTAACTAGCTAAGCTGAGATCTGTTATCGAGTCAAGTTTCAGAACTCAAAACCTTGATATATTACCCAACATGGCTTAAATTGTTGGCAAATGCCAGTGGTGAAAATGCCCCTGGTGAGGACATATACTGAAAACTAAACCTTTTGGTAGGTACTTCCCGAATGTTGTCAGGCTGAAGCTCGTGGTGCATAATCGAAGTATATCATCTCTGACCTCGGAACTTTTATCCAGCTAGTTAAGGTACACACTACCTTGCATTGAGTATCTCCATAGTCGCTCTGCACTCTGTCCAAGTTTCTCCCTTCTTGAAAGTGCCCCAGGGCTGTTTTGAGCCCAGAGCAATAAGGCACCAAAGACTTTCCCATTCATTAACGGACAAGGTTCTGAACAAACCAAGGAACCACCTCTATCAAAGCTTTCGCTAACAAACAATCTAAGGTACGGCCAGGCCGAGTACAAGTCGACATGTACACCCTAGTCCCTTTTGGGCGTTCTGCCCCTCGACCCCTACGTAGAATCATGGCTGGTGGGACCGGTTTTACACACCAAAGATGCTGCCTCTCCCAGCCTTTCTCTCCACCACGTTGCCGCGGCACTTTTATTCTAGTGGCTCCGGTCTGTTCACCAACGGACAAAGGACGGATGCACACAGATGGTGGATGCCCCAAAGTGTGAGAAACAAAGCGAGCTGGCTTTGCAAACCGTGCCTTCAATGAATAGGAAACTCAAGGACTTCGTATTTTGGGTTCACCGAGTAGCCAAGATCGATATCGTGGGGCCCCAGAACCCCCGGATTTATGCCCCCACAGCTCACCGACAGTTGCTGCACGGCTCTCAAGTACTGTCGATATCTACCTACCTCTGGGGACCCTCACACTTCTTCTGAGTACTCCGTACAGGCCACGCAGTTCGAGAGATCCTGACCAAATCTAAAACCCATCGAAACATATAGGAATGACTTGTGCAATTCTAACTACATCGGCTCAGAATTTCTGCTTTTTTCTCTTAACAGGTCCCCCCAAAATTGAGTTCTTGTCTCAATCAATTGAGACCCTTTGCAGGTCCTATACACTCTTCTTCTTCCCTTTCTCTGTATTTTCCCCCACCATCTCGGATACCCTCAAGCGTGTATGATCTGGCCCCTGGATGGTGGTTGTAACTGCTTCGCCTGAGCCTCGTGGCTTATAAAGCTTTGTTCCTCAAGCCCTGGCGTCTCAAATCAGACTATGAGAATCGAGTCCATGGGAAACTATCTCAACATTCAATCCTCTTTTGACTCTATAAACCACAATCAAAGACTGGTCTCTTTGTTCAAAATGTGGCCCTATTTTGGGAAAAGCATGATCCCTCCAAATATATCTGTGCACGAACACCTTTGTCGGGTGGAATAACAAATACCATGAGCCCCCTCTTGAATTGCTCTCTTCAATTGATATGACCTGTTTTTGCGTCTTTCTCGGCACACAATCCCAACTATTCAGCCATGACTTCGAACTCAGGTGGAAGTGTTGATCATATTCATTACTGCCCTATCTGGACGGATCCCAACTGGCAGGATGAGGGCCCTGAACGGGGATCAGGCGTCTTTGACATCAAAGACAATGTTGTTGATCGGTTGCGACCAGCCCTGCTACCTCGAGATAACTTCAAGCGTCCAACTATCTACGCCCAAAGATTCAGTGTATTCCCAGGCCGAACTGATGGTCGTTCAAGAACGTCGCCTACCCGAGCGGAGAGTAGAAAACTATTCTTCCCCAGCGCTGAAATCCAAACTGGAAAACAGCTATTTGGCCGCTTTGATGATTTAGCGCGGGCAGCAAATGAGCATATCGATGACTACATGGAGAGAACAAGGCCGGATATGCAAAAGCTGGACGAAAATGAGCAGCGGCTTATGCAGCAGTATGAAGACCTTCTCATAGATGAGAACTGGCAGAACATTATGTTCGGAGGTCTGACTATGGATGAAGTAAGTGCGATCAGACAGAATGCTTCCCTTTCAATTTGCCTTGCCTAACAGATCTTAGATACAAGCTGAGGGATATTTCCCTATGTGCGATGCCCCCCTAGATGGCCTCTCGGGTCCTTTATATGAGTAGGTTTGATGTCTCGTTGGCTTCAGCTGTCACTAATCTGTGCCTGAAGGCTGTTTAAGCGCGATCGGTGGGTGGATAATCGTTGCTATGGCAAAACGGCCCAAGAGCCTCGCTTCATGTATACCCTCGATGGTATACGTGAGGAGTGGAATCCGAAGGTGTGTGGAATCTGAAATCGATCCTTCCCGATACTGACTTCTTAAGACCAACGACCGAGTATGGAATGCTATGCAGCCGGCTCTTCAACTCGCCACCCGGTTCCTCCTAGTAGATGATGGCTTTATCCGGAGTCTACAAGATATCACAAAGAGACTATGGGTTGACCCCAATCGGTTCAACCAGCAAGACGGTCAAGACAGGGACAAGAAGATTCAATTTAAAAGAATAATAAACCCAATGGACCCAAGGAGGATCTTTGGTGCAAAAGATGTGGAAGACAGTGGCATCAATGTTCGCCAGGCCACTTGGGATGCCCTACTTCAAATATTCGAAATCGAATTGAGTAGTGGGTTTAACTTCATGGGATACCAGCAAAGGGATCACATTGTGGGTAATACATCAACCTGGAGTGTTTACCGACCTGGAGACAAAGTCAGGGTCAAAGTCGACGCTGAGCTGGTTTGGCCATTGATAATCGATAAGTACAGCAAGAGTGAGAAGCTGAAGGCCAGCGTTATACTCGCAACCACTCTAGCCCATGAGATGATGGTGAGCTCCACCGGAACTATGATTACATGTCGCCAGCTGATTGCCAAAACAGCATGCATTTGCGGGCGTCCCGTACAAGTGGTTATCTGATCCCGCCTCAGTTGGAATTGTCCTTCCCAACCAAGTCTTAGCCTGCGTACAGTTAGGGAGCTCACTCACCGACTGGAAATTCCACGATCGATATGAGGAGCCTTACTTTGAAAACAACCCTTACGGAGAGGTTGGCCATGCCTTTGAAACACACGTAAGCACACACACTTTGCCCAGGTTCTCTCCGCAGATTATGGAAATCTAAGCAATGCTACTAGTTCATGGGAGGTGGTTATTGGGGATTCGGACCAGGGGTGTCTGTGATGAGACCTGCACTTCTCCAGACGGCAGCTGGACTCCTATCTTTCGCTACACATCCTGATGGCGGTGTTAATAGGGTGCCGAATCTGGAGCGTCCGTTGATCCGAAATATGCGAATGAGTCACTTCGTCAGATTTGAAGATGTTAAAAAGTTCTTCACGCAAGCTTTCTGGGACGTTGCGTTTCAGAAGTACGGCTTGGCTGCTCTGAGAGAAGCATCAAAAAGGCCTCACAAAATCACCTACCACCCCGCGGATGAGTACTACACAAATCACAACTTCGATGCGGTCCCTATAGGCTCACCAGAAGACAAAAACTGGTTGAAGCAGTTCACACAAGACATTCAGGATGCCGGAAATCTCGTATTGAAAAATTACCTGAACAATCTCATCACCGAAGCATGTGCGTTTGATTTTATGATTGAGCGATTCAAAACCGATCAACTCGGATGGAACGATCGGGACAGCGATTGGTATAGGTTGGGCAAAGAGGCTCACATGATAATCTGTGAGTTTTCAGCATCCTTACCACAGGTCCACGGAAACGTCATTCGGTTTCTCTACGGCTGCTGGTCGGCTACAAGTTTCGAGTTACGTGGGTATCCTGACTCAGTTTCCAACGATCTCGCCAGGGGTGCCACAGGCCCATTTGATTGGGCTACTTACACACAAAGGATCAGGTTCGAGCTCTACGAAAGTCGCATAATAGCCAGGCTCATGGACTTTGCGCGTCTTTTGGAAAAAGAAATCGCACATATTGAAAGCATGGTATGCGAGATCTACCAGATGGGGAGTTCGTTCTGGCCACTCTATATCCTCGAAGGGTCTGGACATTCTGATGCTTTGCGTCAGCGGGTTGAAAAAATGTCGGGAACGATCAAAGAAATCTTGAATCCTGTGGACCTTACGGACCAGGGGATCAGACTGGTTGATGCAGAGTGGTTCAATCGAATAGGGAGCCTCGGACAAAGGACCAAGGATCTTGAGTATTTGCTGGCTTTGGACCCCAATGACAAACGCAACTGGCGTGATCTGTTGGTGACAATGCCTATGCTGCGCAAGTCACGCCGAAAGCCACACCAGAGATTCTACTTTCTGGCCAAGAAGGAGATGATGAGCTTGACGGGGAAGAAATTGGAACAAATGAAAGAATTCAAGGCACGCTTCCAGCAACTTCTCAACCTTGGTGGATACAAGGTGGCTATTCCTGGAGAGGATCTGGACAAACTCCGTATTTCTCAGCGTTTGTCTGGAACCCTGGACGATGATCGAGGCATCAATGACCGCGATAAGAAGTTCAGAGGACCATCTCCGGGTATCTTCGATGTCGAAGGGCTGAAGAATTGGGCTGATCAGGGGCAGAAGGACGAGGACGACGCACAAAACGCCATGCTCAGCCGTATTGCAGGTCGCCGACATGGTAACGTTCCGACTTTACGCGAAGAAGCAGCCAAGCAAGCTGGGCAGGCACCTCCCATTCCGCCAAAGTTTCAACAGATGGGCTTTGGAAACCAAGCAGTACCGTTGAGTGGCACACATTACGCCGCCAGCACAGATAACGCTCCGTTCGCCGCCTACTCCTTAGGAACCGGCTCGCCCTTTCCCCTATCTCAACCCAACCAGCCCGCTGCGTGGACGGCAAACACTACACAGGATATGGCTGCTTGGGCGAATCAACGACTGGCTGGAGCACCACCAGCCGCACATGGCATCATGCCTCATCCGTATGCAGTCCGCGAGACACTCACCGAAGACCTCCAAAACCTAGCTGCAATCTCGCTTCCCACGCGAAATCCCGCCACTTTCACCAACGAATTTCCCCGTGAAGTGGTGGAAGGACCGGACTCTTCCCCAAGGCTGGGACCTCTTGGAGACATTGGTCGTACCTGGGAGCAACAATCTCAACTTGGGCGGAACTCGCCACCACCAGCAGCTGGGACAGTACCACCTCGCAGGGATGATGGTGATGTTGACATGACTGATGTCTCAAGTCGCGGAGGTCGTGCTATGGCAGTGTCAGACTTTGATTACAGCAGTAGTGAAACCGAGATATCAGATAATGAAGGCCAGAGAACAAGAGAGAGAAGCAGTAGCGGAACTACACTCGTTGGATCTTCGGACGCTGAGGAGGAGCTGCTTAACAAAACTCTATCCTTCAACAGGTCTGAGGCGAAGGGGACAGGGCAAGACTTGAAGCGGAAATCAAGTTGGGTATCTATTCATCCAAAGAAGCGGAAGCTGGGAGCCCCCAAGGCCAGTAAAAGAGATATGCAGTTAAAACTGAACAGGGCCAAAGGTTCCAAGAAAGAGGTAGGGAAGACACAGGTTTGAGGAAGCATTGTCTGCGGTGAGGCCGGGATCATTGGCATGGTCGGTTGGTGGGGAGTTAGAGGGTTGTCTTCTGTTTAAGTGCTGTTGGTTATATTCCTCACATTCAATAGATATATATGTCTTGGTATTACATCATCGTGTTTGTACTTGCCTACCTATTCCATGACCCAGACAGAGTTTCGGGAACTGTATGGGTTGTCAACATTGAAGCCCGAGGAATGTGTCTTGGAGTGCGAGATTGCAACTTGATCACATGTTGTTCCCTCCTGAGAGAAGCCCTTAAGAAATCAACCGCTTCGGACACTGGGAACATTCCAGGTCGTGATTAGAGTTCATTTGTTTAGTCGTCAATCGAGGACTAGCCCTTAGCGAGATCGAGGCCTAACTAGCCGGGAGGTGTTAGTGAATACTTTAGCCCGTGCTAGCCCCCCCACTGAGATGTTGCCCCTCCATCCAAGCTTCCAGAACAAACCCCACCCATAGGGCAATCAGCTGGCATGGAGCTCCCATCTCCAGGTCATTCATTCAGTCATTCATTCATTGCTTTCTTCCCATTGTCACGTTTCCTGGCAGGTTAGTAGGCAATTGAGAAACAAATAAAAGAAGACGGAGCATTGCGCAACCCAAACCCATCTTTCCCTGACTCCCTCGATCCATCTCATTCTCAACTTGGCACTATCTATCACCATCCAAGGCGCCTATGCTCTGTGAAGAGACTTGAATCACTGAAACGTTGATAACAAACACCACATCTTCTCACGACTTTCTTCAACAGATACTTATACTCTATCCTCGAGGTATTGCGTCACCACAGCTCACAGGCCTCAAATATTGTATTTTCAGGTAAATAAGAAGATCTCTATCTCTTGAATCAAACTTGATGTTAACTCTCTGAGGTCCTTCAAGGCCATCATCAACAACCCCACCACAGCTGCTCTACGCTTATGCTCGCCAAAAGGATTACCACGATGGCTGCTACTAGAAGCAACAGCGAGATCCTCACGCTCGCTCAACTATACCGCGACCCTGACTCTGCCCTCTCCGAAGCCCATCTCGCTTCAAGAAGCGACCCAGACTATCCCGCCAGCGACACCGTCAACAAGCGCATCGGCTTCATTCGCGGCGACATCACCAGACTTCGTCTCGATGCCATCGTCAACGCCGCAAACAGAACCCTTCTAGGCGGCGGTGGTGTTGATGGCGCCATCCACAGGGCCGCCGGTCCAGACCTTGTCAAGGAATGCAAACCCCTCGGTCCCATTAAGACTGGCCAGGCTGTCATCACAAAGGGCTACGACCTCCCCGCCAAGCACGTCATTCACACGGTTGGGCCAGTGTACGATTTGGATCCGAGTCCCAACGAGAGTCTTGCGAGCTGCTACCGTGAGAGCTTGAGGCTCGCTGTTCAGAATGGTGTGTCCACGATTGCCTTCAGCGCCATAAGCACAGGAATATACAAGTTTCCCAGCTCTTCAGCGGCTAAGATCGCCTGCAAGACTGTGAGAGACTTCCTTGAAAGTGAGGAGGGCAGCAAGCTCACCAAAGTGGTGTTTGTCACGTTTGTCAAGCCTGATGTAGATGCGTACAACAATACGTTCCCGTAAGTTTGCTGATCCGAACTGACTCGATACATGTGCTGACTATCCTCTACAGAAGGGTGTTTCCTCCCACAAAGGACAGCTCCGCTCTGTGAAGGCAATCAGACAACTCGAATCCTCTTGTAAAGGAGTGGGACGGCATGTATGAGTTTGGAAGGTTACGTGGTTGCCAGGGACGGCTATCCTCGTAAATTTAATTCTGCTTGTTCCGCAACAAGCTTACCCAAACTCGGCTTCTTTATCCTTCCTTGGTGTATCTTGCGGCCCACACTTAGTAGTATCTAGAATACTCGGTTTGACTCAAGGGATGGCTGGTTGTGCGGCTACAACTGGTGACCCTGTTGGCGTTCGCGACTGGACATAGTTTCACGATGATGCTATATACAGCACAACAAACACAAACTTCTCTAGTTACTGCACATCCGGCTGGTCACTTCTCTATACAGGGGAGAGGGCTCTGGTGCCAGTCGTTTTTGCGAATTTATATCTCCTTCAATGATAAACTTGGGAATGCTTAAAGAATTTGTCTTGTTCCTAGTTATAATTACACTAATCTTCCACTTCTAAAAGCTAGAGCTCAGTACTACGAGAACCATACGCGATTACTACAGCACATCCATAGCTATACATTATGTCGGATACAGAGGTCTCCCAAAGTGCGTGAAACCAGCACCTCTGAAAATCCTCCCACCTGGAACATCCCACAATACTGAGAACTATACCGCGAACCAACTCAACCACTGTGTGACCCCGACCCCTAGTTACTAGGACCTCCAGAGCCCTTCTTCTTGTTCTTCTTTTTGTTCCTTTTGCCCTGCTTCGGGTCGCTAGAAGCTGCCTCTGCTTCTGGGGTATCCGATGTATCCGCCGCATCTTGGGTTTCGGCAGCCTCTGATGTCTCCTGGGCGTCCTCATCGTCCTCAGCCTCTGGTGTCTTTCCGCTCTTTGAGCCAGCTATGGTTTCATCATCGCTTCCTTTTGCGTTATTTGTGAGTTGGGAAAGCATCGCTTTGAGTTCGTCCATTTCAGCTCGCAGTTTGCGCACTTCGATGACGGCAGGCTCGTCTTCCACATTGGGTTTGGCAATTTCACAAGTCTTGGTCCAGCCTTCGGCTTCCATGTCCAAATCCTCGTTGAATTGCTCCCACTCGTGAACCTGATCGTCGTCTTCCTCTCCTCTTGAGCGGTTGTGTCGGATATTACGAGCATCGCGTCTCTCGAAGAAGGCCGCCACAAAGAGAAGGGGCGAGTACAAAACAGCCATGACACAATCATTGATGAACTCGTAGGTAGGCTTTGATATCCACCATTCCAGAAGGCCCGAAATGACGATCTCGACAAGGTTGAACGGAGCGATATAGACATTCTCATCGGGGGCTCGGACGAACTGCATTGTCTTCTGTGCAAACAAGGCAAGGTATTCATCATCGGCGTTCTCGTAGATATCCTCATAGGCCGAGTTGTAAAGCGCGATGAGGATGTTTAGGAGAATAATCTGGAATATGTGGTTAGCCTTGGTCTTTCACGGTTGGGCCTTTCCTCGTCTTACCATGACAACGAAAGTAAAGCAGTAGTAGAGGATCAAACCAAACGGATGCCCAAAATCTTCGAAGCCTTCAAACTCGGGGCTTTGCATGATAGCCTTGAGCATTGCCTCGATGATGAACCAGGTGGCCCCGAGAACGTTGTCATCAGCGATATCGAGACCGATAAATGCCTGGAGAAAGCCAACGATAACCACAATAAGCAACGCAAAAAAGATGATGGACTCCTTCATCATGACTTTCAGTACAACTAGCATGGCGCCAAAAAAGCGGAAGCTATCAAAATATAACAAGAGACGAGACCAGAACATTGGCGCAACGAAGGCGAGCACGTTGTAGCTGAGCTCGTTCCACTTCCTATGTTCCTTAGCATCGTCCCAATGCGTCAATCCTATAATGCGCAAAACTAATGAAGCCGTCAAAAAGGCATAGAGAATGAGGTTGAAGACATTCCAGAATCCCAAGATGTGGTATCCAGCCTTGTAGTATTTGAGGCACTCATCGCAGACATATGCAAGGGTGAAGATGTAGAGCGCAATCTCAGCCCCATCAAGGACTCCCGATGCGTTGGCAGAATTGACTGCAGCCGTGTACAGGCCAAGATAGATGATTGAGAAGAGCAGCTGGGCGGCATTCTGATATCGAGGGGCGCGCATTCGATCGGGGTCCATGTGGATAAGGAAGTTGGTGTTGGCCTTGTCTTTGTAGTCAACGAACTCGGAAGGATCGTCTTCATCCTGGACTAGCCAGCCACGCCAGAGATATGCAATGCATTTCTGATAACCAGAGGAACCAATGACTCGGACTGCGTGCAGATCTACGGCCTTTTCGATAACATTGGTTGGAGCCGTAGGCACCTGGTCAATGAGGAAAGAGTACCGGCGAAGAAGAACGTGATGAAGGAGATACTCGAGGTCCTCTTCTCCTTCGATGCTAATCGGGGTTGGTTAATTGTAATTGACAATAAAGGGATGGCTCCAGACTTACATCTGTTTAGCAATGACAGTACAGGCAACAGCTCGCAACGCGTGCAGATCGGCATCCCACAACTCGATGGTGGCCTCGCGCTTGAACCAACGCATATTAACGAGCAAAGCATAGACCTAATGGGAGCGAAGTCAATACAACAGATTTGGGGCCGAGGGTGAGCCTGACATACGACGCATGACCGATATTTTTGGCCACCAGCTTCCTTGGCTGCCTTGACAACCTTATTGGTAATTACCGTGCTGTGGGATCGCGTAATAGCACTTTCTTCAAGCTCGCAGGGGATGCATTCGCGGATTAGATGTCGCAGTCGCAGGCAAACTTTCATGACTTCGGCCGGTGGGGTAGCAGACGCAATGTTCTGGTTCCGATGGCGAGGCAGAACTGTGATAGATAGATGAGCCCATGGCCAATTCGCGGGTCAATGGGATAACATACGGGCTCTCTCCTCCTCGTGAAGCCATTCGCGGCGGCTGGTGTTTCCATTGGCAAAAAAGCCTGTCAGGCGTCCCCAGGTGCTAGGCATGGTGACTCTGAGCTCGTGGCTCAAGTAACAACAACTCGGATGCGAAGAGGAACTTGCTCCGAAACCAAAGAGTTGCAGACAATATTGCTGGCGCGTATGGTTTTGCAGTCTGCCGACCTCCAAAACAAACACAAAATGCTGTGTCGCAGCGGCTCAAGCTAAATTTGGATCTCGGAGCGATGCTGTCTCAGAAGGACTTCTGTACAGCAATTGACGGCTGATTGCAGAGTGCAGTTCCCAGAAGTCAAGCCCAGACAAGTGAGATGGAGGAGAGAGGATCACGACCAGTACCTAAGGTAGAGTAGCTAACTACTATAGTCAGCTCATTCCAAGTTCTTTCCCCCAAATCCAACCTTCAAGGTTTATCCAACCCAACCCGGTATAGCTGGAGGGAGGAGCTATGTTTGCGACGGTGATGACGTTGCGAAGGCTGGCAATTGGTCCACTCGAATAGCGGAAAGGTCCGTGCTTCCCATGCCCGCGTTGCTCTTCAGGCGGGTTAGAAAATAACCAGGACACTAAGAATATGGTGACATAAATAGTAAGGCGCTTAGCCTCGAGACCGCGGGCAAGCTATCCTAATGTTTATGACATCCTTACCTTACTTAGTTCCGATTTTTCTGTAACCCACCTGCTCCCTCATCGCTAAGTTGGCTTGGCCCCATACTTTATTTTTTGCGTGCCGCGTCGCGGGGCACGCTAGGAGTCAAGATCATCGAAAATAAGCAATACGGTCATGATGAGTACCTGACATTGGCTTGGCTTCGCGATAACCTGCCTCGATGGAATCATGCATTCAGCTACTTACTCCCTACAGGCTAGATAACACTCACAAAGTTAAACAATCTCAGTGCTTTGGACTTATGAGGTTGTCCATCATAGCGTTTCATCTGCTATAGGCTAGGAGAGAGTTCCAGACCAGGTTTTTTCTTGGTTTGCCATGAAAACTTGGTCAATTGTGTTATTCGTTCAAAATTCTACGAGCAGGTATCGAAGCCATTGTATCACCGGAGCGAATATTGCCTCTCTTCTTTCAACTTCCAGTATGCCCAGGTATTACCTTTATCCCCCAGTGCTCGCTGCTTCTGAGGTTCATATTTGGCCTTGCGACATCAAACGATCCTGTGTAGTCTCAGTGCGTCGTGCCAATAAACAAGAATAGCATGATCGTGTACTCACATTGTCAGTTTCGGGCTGAATAGCGGACAACACTAATCCATACTCTTCTCCATGCAACCAACGATTACAGTCGTGGCTGTCCAATGAAGTAACATTGCGGGTTGGCGTTTGTCGGCTGCTTCCTGTTGTGGCTGGTTTCGACACTCGCCAGCGCATCGACGACAGAGGATTTGTGCAAGACGTCCATTTGCTTCAGAGGAGGGTTGAAAGTACATACCAGACAAGACACAAGCACCGCATGTGGGTTGCTGCAGCAAGAAAGCTCATCTCGCGCTTCATTCTGTCATTTATCGTATTAAGGATCTCGACATTGCACCGATACGAGCGATGTTGATCGATGGAATGTTTGACCGCGAAGTCGCACCTGTCCTTTATATCACGGGGCTGACATCGGTTACTCTCTGCCAGCTCGGTATCGGAATACTGTACTTCAACATCAAACCTGAGTAAGATGTCCTTTTCTCGGTGAACCTGGTACCTCTTAAGACGCTGTAGAGTTTGTGTGGTCTAAAGAATCATAAGAACTGCCTAAAACTTACCTAAACTTATCTCTTTGAGTGGCACAAGGCATCAACAGGTCACTCGCCCCACTTGACCCCACGTACAAGAAGGTTACTAGATTTAGGTGAAGCTATCTCTGAGAGGGCTGTATTCCTCTGTAATTGATCTACTTCTATTATAGTATAGCTTCCTTACTTATAGACTTTTATTGGCTGAATTGCCTTCTATAACAGAAAGAATACAAGCTGCTCTGTATTGGCAGAATTCAATCTTCTGGTTGGTCTGACATCCCTGCGTTGGCCGCTTTGATGCCTTGTGCCACTCAAAGAGATACATAATATCAGGTATCCCTTAACAGATATTAGCCCCATAAGCCTTACGCTGCCTAAAGAGATAATCCCTCTCACATCACAGGCAGAATGTGGATAAGACTGGGGTTACCACACAGTCAGAGATTGATGACCAAGTTCAGTTCAATTGTTCGGATACCTGGGCTCTCATTGGGTGATGAAAGGTGGGGCGGTTGATCAGGCTTATGGACAAGTATATGTAGTTGTTCGTGTTCTGCAAGGACTATTGGGTCAACAGCGGGAGCAACGGCTTTAACTCTGCAAAAGATGAGTTGGCGAGATCACACCAAGGGTCTGCAAACAATTTCTACACTTTGAGAGTGTTTGTCCGGACACCGTTGAATCTGCAGTGGAACCCTGATAATTTTCAGACACAAGTTGAGGCTGACGGACTTGAAGATCGCCAACTGTCAGATTGTTATGGATGGGTGTCCTAGCGTGGGGTAGGCCTCAGACCCGCTACGGGCACGATTAGCGCCTCCGCTTTTGGGGGACGGGTACACTGGGGACAATGAAAAGAAAGATATCCTGATAGTAAGGTCATTTCTCTATAGTCTATTATAATTCAGACTTTCTCTTGCCAGTATTATAGCGTTTCTGGGGTTTCTTTAACCCGGGCAGGTGGTGGAGCTACCTAGGTAGATCATCTATTCCTCGTTGTGAACTACTACCTAGGCTAGGAGAACTTCAGACAACCGAATAATAAATATCGATTTTTTTAAAGGCTTCAAATTGATCTTTATTATTGCATCATCGAGCCAAATTGAGTGTCCTACTGAACTTTGGCGTTCACATGGGGTTTAAAGATGACCAAAGACCCTCTGGCTGCCTGGTGTGTATACTTACCTAGATAGGTATCCAGATTCACTGTCAATGTCATATGCATTCAGGGATGTGGACTAACAACATGTGGTGGAATGTTTTTTTTTTTCCAAGCCCTTTTTATCCAATCAGTTTTGTACAAAACGAATTTCCTTTGTGGCTGTTGCTTGGCCTCTTTTTGAACGTGGGATGCCGTTGGCTCTTTATCACTGCATCTGCCTGATCACCTGCAACAGGGTGCCCCAAGCGATTGACTGCCTCGCTACTGCCTCTCGCCTCATCCGCACCTGCACCCTGGTACGCACATCTTCTTCGACTTTCTTTTAAACATTGATCCCTCTCATCCTCTTGATGATTTAACTTTACTATCATCATCTATCTTACCCAGTAGTAACCTTCGTGTTTATGCATATCTGAACTCTGAGCATCATCAATCGAAACACAACAGCAGCCACTCATACGTGACCAACAAATCTTCCCCATTTTTATGGTGAGCTTGGAGACCAAACCAGAGTTATTGACAGACGGTGCAGTCAAGGCATCGGCTCAGTTCAACCAGTTGCTTCCGAGTGCACACCATTAGCACCAGGTACCAGACCAGGACGAGATCACAAGGTGGTCTCAGCAGAACGCTCGCACAGTTCAGAATTGAACCTGCAACTGCACTCACAGCATCTTGTCAAAAATTCGGTATGAATTTGTGTAAAACGATTCAGTTTTGAGAGAATAGCACTAAGCTATGATGTTCTAGGCAGTCATATTTCTCAAACCTCTGCAGGTACTATTCCCTAGTGACAAAACCCTTGATCGAGATGGCAGAGACAGACTCGATCATTCCTTCGGATCGTCAAGGGAACCCAAATTCCAACAAAAATTCCACTCAGCAAGAACCTGATACCGCAAAGGCCAGCGAGGCAGACTCAGCAAACCCTGCTACAGCTACTTCCGAATTGGCAGAGAGAACTGCTAAGGCCAGTTCCGGTTCGAAGAAAAGCAAGCAGAAGAAGAAAGAAAAGGCCAAAGCGACCAAGCCAGCTTCGGTCCATGATGAGGCTGACAATTCTAGCACTTCCGGTGAAGACTCTACTTCAGATGATGATCAAGACTCTGACACCAGGACCCTGTCGTCCAAGAAGCATATGAGAGTGAACGGCATGAACAAGAAACGGATCAAAAACACCATTTCGGACAAGGAGAAGTCTTCCAAAGTGAAAATTAAGAAGCAGAACAAGAGCAAGAATAGGAAACAGCCTGCCACTTCTTCGGATTCTGAATCTGACTCGGATCCCGACTCCGCTTCATCTGATTCGGACTCGTCCGACGACGACGATGACGAGTCCGGCGCTAAAGATGAGGAAATGGACTCTTCGGATTTGAAGAGCCAGCTCAGGGCGCTGGAACTTCAAGTTGCCCAACTTCATCGCCAACTAGGCAACTCCAATGGTCTTGTTCCATCAGCCAACCCCGATGCATTTGTTCCGTCAATTCATCCAACTGCTTTCGGTCAATCAGCCAACTCCAATCCTTTTGCCTCCTTTGGGTCCTCAGCCCCTTCCCTTTTCCAACATCCTTCAAACCCCCTACTATCGCAAGTGGCCGGTCTAACGTCATCTGCTGCTCGTCGACGGCCCGGGCGTCTACCACCTGGACTGCGTTCTAGAGTGCCAGAGCTTCAGGCTAGCGATCCAGACATGGATATCAATGACTATATGTCTGGAGAGAAGAGGGGCAAAAGTAAAAAGATCAAAGGCCCTGCTTTTAAACGGGTGGATCAAGTGTGGGATACCAACATACATAACTACAAGCTGCAAGACACAGCTGATACAGACACCGACTCCCAGTATGAGGAGTTCATCTTTCATGTCCGCCGAAGGTTCGATTGGGAAGGCAAGCTTGTGGCAACTATTGTCGACATTAAGAGCAAACTGCTTCGAGAGTGTTTACAGGACGTCATCGGCAATGTGGAAACCATCAGTCTGGTGGACGAAACACCAAGAATCAACCCCGAGGTCCTTTTCTTGTACGTACTCAGGTATTCTTGTTTATGATGTCGTGCTAATATTTGATCAGGTACCTGGAAGATTTGCGAAGCCACCTTAAAGCACTACGAAAAGTCAAACCTACCGGCAAGTCGAAGAAGACGCGGAAGAAGAACAAAGGCCAAATCAAGGAAAAGCAAAAGCAGCTCAAGGTACTTATGAAGTATCTCGATCATGACTTTGCCTCCACAAAGGAAAGCCTATATCCCATGCTGAAGACTGGCCTCATCACATTCGATCTACTGTGGGCATTGTGGAAACCTGGCATCCTAATTTACACCACAACCTACGGAAGCACAAGTGAACCTCGAGCCTTTAAAGTCGAATCAGCACATCTCCTTCACAGCCTTGTCAGGGGCAACTACTATCACATCGAAGGAAAGTACATGGAATTCGATGGCAAGCGCTTTGGATATGGCAATACAGCAATCGAGATCGACGCGTTCCAGGGTGCCAAGAAGATTAGAAGTCTTCCTTGTTATCCGATGAAGTATCATCACAACGAGAAGAAGCTTCGTCTTGACTTGGTCGAACGGGGGAAGAAATTCGTGTCGCTGAGTGGCGTTCATTACAAGAATTACCAGGGGATTGCATTCATGAAGCGTAAGAACGGCTCGGTAATGAAGTTCAACATCCAGTCCAGCAGGGCCATGATCGATCCCACCATCTTTCGAAGGATCAATCCTAACTACAGCGTCTCCACCGTCAAACCTAAGGATCCTGATATTATTGAGGAGAGTTCGGACTCTGAGTCTGGAAACTGTTGTGATTGCTCGGATTCAGAGGACGGAGAAAAGATGAAGTTTGTCAGGAAGATATACAAGGATGAGAATGGCGAAGTTCGGATGGCTAGATTTCCCAAGAGCCTGATCGAGGATAGGCCCGAAAATACCGAACTCGGTGAACTTCCGTCCAAGAATGTAGAAGGTGACGGCGACGGCGACGAAGAAGTCTATGATGTCGATTTCACGGAGGAAGATTATCTCATTGCCTCACCAGTGGTGCTCGGTTTCTCCTTCTCGGAAAAACAATGGCTGGAACTCGCCGTTTCCTGTATTCATGATATCAAATGGAACGAGAGAGCTTGGGACTCGCTGGTCCTCGAAGATGGCACCAAGGACCTGATCAAAGCTCTTGTCAAGTCACGCAAATACCATGCGGCCAATACCATCGATGATGTTATTCAGGGCAAAGGGAAGGGCCTTGTTAGTAAGTTGAGCTGTTGTAATGTTTCAACAGGAAGGAAGCTAACATCTTGACAGCCGTCCTACATGGACCTCCTGGAACTGGCAAGACCCTCACAGCAGAAGGTATCGGTGAACTGCTGCAATGCCCACTGTACATGGCATCAGCTGGCGAATTAGGAACAGACTCGCGGTTTCTCGAGGCAGAATTACAGAAGATCTTAGATATCTGCCATGCTTGGGGTGCTATTCTCCTGTTGGATGAAGCAGACGTCTTTCTAGAGAAGCGCAACATGCACGACATCCATCGCAATGCCCTTGTGAGCATTTTCCTACGACAGCTAGAATACTTCCAGGGGATCCTATTTCTTACTACCAACCGAGTAGAGGTACGTATCTGAAACCTTTAGCTTTTTCTTTTTCCGGTCACTAACTCAGGAGTGCTCCAGACATTCGATGAAGCGTTCCAGTCTCGAATCCACATTGCTCTGCGATACGACAATCTCAAAGCCCAAGCGAAGCGGAAGATCTTTAAGATGTTCCTTGACCGCGTTGATAAGCTCGGCAAGCTCAAGGTTGAGCCGTTGACAGATGATGACCTGGACATACTTTCCAAACATGCTCTGAACGGTCGTGAAATCAAGAACGTGGTGGGCTCGGCTCAGGACCTCGCCGTTAACAAGGGTGAGGCTCTTAGCATGCGCCACATCAGACAAGTCCTTGATGTCCATGTCAAATTTGGGCGGGACTTGAAAGGAGGACCTGGCTATGAAGATGCTATGAGGAGCTACTTCTGATGTTAAATCAGTAACTATGGTATAGCAGACCTGCTTGCCTCTGGGTTTCCAAGGTTGAAATAAGCGTGCAGCGATATCTGATAGCGATAATTAGAATGCTATGAAGTTGTGCATAATCTGCTTCCTACACCTTTTGCTTGGTCTTTCTTCCAGGCCTTTTTCTTCTGTGCCTTTTGTAAACGATATCTTCGATCCTCGCAGAGGAGATATTTCGCAACTGCTATCCAGGGGGCTGTAGCCGGCTTGCCTCTGGCGGCTCTTCGAGGATTCTGCCGAGGGTCTCCTCAAGCAGAGGGCATCTAATCCCATGTCTTCGGCTCTGGAAGGTAGGTGGGCTATCTTGGTGTTGCGTTGTTGACTTTGATGCCACAACACTGAGTTGCAGCCTTTGTTTCAGTAGGTTATAGGGCATAACAAACCTGCTTGCCATACTGGGCTTCTGAAGTTAAATTACGCGTGTAACACAATGTCTGATATCAATAGTTAGAATGCTATTAGGTTATGCATAATCTACCGAACAGCCTCTGATTGATGTGGGTCGTGGCGTGCTTAACTTATTCTTCTCTCATGTATCAACTGTTGCCTGCCAAATTATCTTGCTGTTCGCTGAAGTTGCAGCATTTCAAATTGCCCCTTTAAACCGCTAGCGAAAGTACATGCTGGGCAAAAGAGGAGCAGAAGCCGGGATCTTTACTTAAGTTCCCTGGCGTAGCGATGCGTATACTAGGTAGGTATTGAGGAAGATCAAGATGGACTCGGCCACCCCTTTCTACGGAGCAATAGCACCCCAGATGGAGCAGTAGATACGGATACTATTAACAATTAACCAATCTCGCTCAGGAGATACCTTGAAAGATTATCTTCATGAAGGTCTTGGCTTTTCATCTCCAGATGAAGTAAAAATGTGTGCCAGAAATAGCAACTTGAAAGCGGAGACTCTCCACATAAGTATATCTCTCCCAGGCACATATCAAGCACCAGGTTATGTCAGAAGGATTCGAGTGAGACGTATGATGTCTAATGTCTCGTTACCTCCCCCCTGTTTCTAGAATGCCTTGCTAAGGAGGAATGAGACGGAGACAGCCAAGCGATGGAGAAATGGAGCATAAATGTTATGTGACTGAAAGTTTCATGCTGGCTCAAACCTACCTAAGGTAGGTAACTCACAGGCAAATACGGAGCATAGCAAAGAAATAACAAGTATCTTGGGAGTTACCCGAGGGATTGAACGGTTCCCCCCGGAAGGAGGATTATTAAAGTAGTCATGGGTAATAGCCTCGATCCAGTTGTTAAAGCCGACTAGACCCCTGATAGTAACAGGGGTTGATATACATAGTAAGCCTCGTATAAGAGTCGCTTTCCTTGATGGGCAATCAAGAGCTTGAGAGGATGTCGTAGGTAATTGCATAAGGTCTAAAACGTTCAGGACGTGAAAGAAACCTCTGTTTCGGATCTTGCATCACTTTCTTTGTAGTTAATTAACATTCCTTTGTCTACCTTATTGATATGCATACCTCAATGATCAGACAATGCTACGATGGTCCGTTCGTGTTGTGGACCGATCTGCCACAATTGACCGCCTACCGAATTGGGCTTGTCTATGTGTCTGTCTCAGCTCTAGTCGAGTCAGCCAAAAGCCGTCCTCTAAGACGTGAGTGGCTGGATCGTTTCATTTCCACGGCCCCCAGGGACCATGCGCGTGCGTGTTGTCGACGGCGCATCATTCCAATGCGAGAAGCGAAAGTGTTTAATTTGCTCATGTCAACCTTTTGTTTATTGTTTGGAAAGGAGGCGTCTGCGTCGTCTGGGGCAGGCCGCAGGCTGTTGAAAACGCTGCTGCTGATTTGGCGTATGCCACTGTGGTCCAGCACACACACCCACGTATACACGCTACCACGGCTATCGTCGTAACGATTTGCAACTCACGGCATAGACTTGCTCATCGATCTGATGGGTCCACGTATTCAGGCATCGATTCACCGCATTCATGAGAGCTGCCACGACGAATAGCGACTCAATAATTCACCAGCCGGGAATCAACGAGACACAATGAGCAAGCTGCAAGTGTAAGCAAATATGCACAAGCGTGCAGGTCGGTCGGTCGGTACATGCAGAAACGCTTTCCCTAAGAAAGCACAAGAGATGACAGCATATTGCTTCTCGTGGCCCTACACCACTTGCTTTTTCCATCCCCGGCATTTCAAGCAATTTCTCTTCAGAATTTGCCACTGGTTCTCGACATTTATTCTTGCCATTCGCTAATGGAGATAAAGAATTTCCATACATATCCTGAAGCAACTGCTCATCAGCATCTGGTTACGGTACCGTCTTTCGGTGCCGGCTAGCTCTTTTCCAGTCTAGCCTACCGCTGGAAGCAGCGTTCCTGGTTTCCGTTTACACATCTCTTCAATGAGCTTGGCATAATCTGCTGACGCGGCCGGCGATCTGGTGTCTCTGGCGGGTTCTGGTTTTTTGCAGTGGACCACTACATAGACATTGCGAGGCCTGCCAGGGACAGCTGGTTACTGGGATGGAGAGATTGGCCAATCAAGAAGCCTTGGTACCTGGCGAGGACAGGCTCCCTTACCCCTGTGGCTTTCGTTGGAGCAATGCTTGATTTGAACTTGGACTGAAGAAGGGTGGTGGGTCTGGTCATGGGTTGTTAGCGTTAGCGTCGTTCCTGGGCTGGTGCTGGTGCCGGTGTAAGCGTTGCCTTTGCCCACATCCCAGGTCCACAACCCAGCCCAGCATGTTCTGGACGAGATGGATACAGTAGGGAAGTGGGAATTACAGCAAGGGTTTTGTTCAGCATCCTTGAGCAGAGGGCCTGAAGGGCAGGGGGCGTGTCGGCTTGTGAATGAGAAAGGAAGAGCAGAGAGAGACATGGCGTCCGCCCACACCACACCGCATCGCACCACCCAATGCGGGATGAAAGGGGGATTCAAGACAAGACACACACCCCTTGCTCAGCTTATAACCTCATTTCCTCCCTCTTCTGTCTCTCCTTCTGTTCCTCACTCCTCAATCTTTTTGGATCACGGCCTTTGCCTTTCTGTCACTCCTTCACAGCGCTTCGCGTTGACAACACTCTCGAACCAACTTACCTTACGATCCTTTTAAAGGCCAAAGGAAGTATTCCGGAAATACAGCCAAATACCAAAAGCAACGTACATTTCAACGAAATACCAACAAATCCGTCACAATGAAGGTCTCCTCTTCCGTTGTCATTCTGGCTGCCGCTCTGGGCGTCTCTGCCCACCCCAGCGGCCACGCTCACCAGCGTGCCCATGCCCAACGCGACTACATCGTCGCCAACAAGCCCGTCACCGTTGTCGAGTACGCCACCAAGGTTGTCCACGCTGACGCTGCTGGTGCCACTGCAGTCCCCGAGGCTCCCGTTCCTGAGGCCCCCGCCTCTCCCAAGGTCGAGCCCGACACTGTCCCCAAGTCCGAGGCCACTGGCGGTCCTGCTTACCCTGCTCCCAAGCCCAAGCCCAGCAAGCCCAAGGGTGGCAAGCACAACTCCGGTTCTGGCTACAAGCCTTTCTGTGGTGGCAAGAAGGCCAAGCGTGCCACTCTCGAAGATATCGCTGCCACTGGCAACACTGGCGTTCCCGGCAACTTTGGCTGCAACATGATGACCGTCGACGCTGATGTCGCTGACAAGTACGACTACACCACCACCTTCAAGAACGCCCACGATTCCGAGAGGGTGTGTGCTTGCTGGAACAAAATCGGAAAGACTGGCCTCATTGACGGCTTCTTCAAGAAGAACACCGCCTTGACCTTCACCGTTGCCGCCAAGAGCTCCCAGGTCGTTGCCTTCGATGCCGATTCCCAGGGTGGTTGCGCCTGCGGAACCGGCGAGGTTCCTGTCACCTCCATCGACCTGTACGCTGGTACCTGGTTGGAGTTCGACTTCGGCAGCAAGCGAAACAACAACTGGTCTGGCGCTGACGCATCTTGCCTCGTCTCCGCCAAGGAGAAGCTTGACATCCCCGGTCTCCGAGTTTGCGGCCACGGAACCTGCTCTACCGTCAACCCCGGTGGCACTGGCAAGAACGCCTACCTCGGCGGCATGGAGAAGTTGGATGGTATTGGTCTGAACCTTCCCCAAAAGCAGGTCCGCCTCACCGTCGACATTGACTACGAGGGTTAAGCTATTTGATAGCTCATGGTTTGGTTCATTTGCGAGCTTGGCCTCTGCGTAAAACTTGATCTTATAGAATTGGGCTCGTTCTATCTATACCTGGTGTTTACGGTGCTCGGAATTTGACGGTTATCCAAGGCAATCTTGGATACTGGCTTTTGGGATCTTATCTATTATACTTTCTAACACATATATTCATAGTTTCATGACATATATTCGTTTCTCCTGCGTGTTGTTCTCGTTGTCAGTTGATCGTGACGGTCGCATCTTGTTGCTTCAGTTTGATTAAGTCGTGCTGATCCCCCGCCAATCCCCAGATTATGTCAATGTTGTATGCCAAGTAATTCATTTATCGTGAATCCATCCCGATCGTACCGAATCCTACTGTGAACCAACAAAGATCGAAGTGAACCAACAACGATCTAAATGAACCAACAAAGGATTCAACCCCTTGACAACGCGTGTAGTGAGTGCATGCATGCAAGACCCACCACACCTAAGACATGCATGTTGCTTTTTTCTTGTTGGAAATCTCTTCACTTTTTGCGTCATTTTTTGCTTCTCTTGCAGTTCCCGGTGTGTTCTCTATGATGGGGACATGACAATCGCACTTTTGGCCATAGGCTCTCAATTATCCACGAGTTGCCCTGGAGCCTGGACCTGCGTTGGCGGTGCTGCTAATGCAGGTTCAGTTTGTTTCACGATGGGGGCTACGGTAGGCTAGTGGGCCTTTCTTTGCTCTTGTTTACATACAGTGCATGTGTATGTATGCACGCAAAACTGTTTCCTCGGTGTGGTTATACAATCAATAGTTTCAAAGCTTTTTACATTGAGTAACCTATAAATTTGCTATTACTCAGCTGTGACGAAGGTGGTTGAAAAAAGTGTGCCACAATTAATTCATCGGCTCGTAAACTTCAATCATTCCTCGGTAGCGGGCCGCACGAGTATGCTTGTTTTCCTCAGACGAACAGCTAGAAGAAACTCTACTTTCACTGGCAAGAGGCGTAGACTTTGATTTGGGGGGCTTTTTGCCTCCAAACGGCTTTTGGTTCCTGGATCCCAAAGCCAATCAAAGCAATCTATGCCCAGACTAAAGAAAGTGTGCCTGACAGATCACAACGTGGCGGTGGAGACAAAAGAGCCCTGCCCTACCCTAGATGACCAACCGACAGACTTTGCTGTCTGAAGACTTCCTGATGACAGGGCGTCTTTTTCTTGCATATCACATGCTGTGAGACTTGACTGTTTTCGTCGCTGCTGTCATGGACGGTGGAGGTTCTTGGCAAGTTCTTGTCCTTGACTCACGATGATGTTGTGGAGTAGCTCTCACCGAGTAAGTCGTAATGGGTGGGGGATGGTTGTTAAAGTAAAGGGTTGTAAGAGAGGTGGAGGTTCGTTAAAGTGTGTGCATCATGGAAAAGCCTGTGACTTATTGCACTATCCCGAGAAATAGACGTTGGTAGAATTGTTGAGTGGCTGTTGTGTAGGTAGCATTGCAGTAGTTCAAACAACCACCAGCGTGGACAAACGCTCTCGCCCATATCCAGTAACCACGCACTTGAAGAATCTGAGAAACATTTGGTAGAGCTTATAAATCGCTCAAGACAAATTTCTGCAGTCCAAACAATCGACAGAACGCTAGCTACACCGATATCATGCCGTGGTAGCGTGGATCCAACTGGCCATGTGTCAAGCCGAGCGAGAAACCACTCGGGCCGTGGCGAAGTGATAGAAGTCTCCAACTAGTGGCGAGCAACACTGAGGGCCCTAAGTGAACCGCAGTCGACTCGCAAGCTGGGAGCCTGACAGGCGGATCTCCCGTTTGAACATGAATCATGTCGACCGTTAATCGATCTTTTAACCACTGGGACTAGAATCTCCAACGAGAGGCTGTCATGGCTAGTGGATTGCTATGAACCTGCGATGCAAGTGCAACATGCCAGCCTATGGCATCCTGTTCCGTTCTAAGGTCGTGGCCAGTGTCCTGTCGGATGTACGATACATGAGAAACTAGCAATGACTGCAGGAGGGGCCGTTAATAAACCTTAATGGACTTTACTAACATAGCAGAGGTGTTGGTTTGCCAACGCGGATGTGGTTTGAATTGTCAAAATATCTCGCATGACAGGATAATGTACTCAGAAGTTAATGGCTCACAGGATCTATTATAGAGACGAAACTTGCTTGACAAGAACGCTCAATCGATATTCAATATCCACGATAGCCACATTTGAGAAGACATGTCCAAAAACCGACTTGTACTCCTCAGTAACTTGAACTTGAACCACAACTACTGCCACCCCCTCCACAACTCGAACTCCCTCCGCCGCAGCTAGAACTACCCCCTCCACACTTGGAGTGTGAAGCACTAGCACTCGTCGCAGCAAGAGCAGCAGCAGTCGCCATCTCGGCCATCCTAATAGTCTCCCCACTCGCACATTCAGATGCATTCCGCGTTGAACTTCCACATCCACTTGCGCAGGCATGACACGGCGTCTCGGACGTGGGACTGAAGTGGGAGTCGCTATAGCAGCCGTCGACCTTGTCCATACCTACGTGGTGATGTGTAGGCATAGTGTCCCTGGAGGAGTCGATATCGGGGAGAGGGTTTATACCGCCAAAGTCATTATAGGTCAATTGGGTCGTATCTGGATTACCCAACCGGAAACGACGTTTTCTCAAGTAACTTGGCATATCAGGCAGACCAACACGGCCGTCTCGCTGAAGTTCATACGCCTCGATCTGCTTAGCTCGAGTGAGAGTTGCCCAGGGTGCGATGAAGTAATGGCTATAGACTCCCGCTTCAAAGTAGTGACTGCAGGGTTGAGCACGGTGAATACCGCCGAGTTTCACTCTTGCTAACGACGGATCAAGCGTGCTGTGTGTAGTACCTTTGTGAAGCCATGCAGTGGCTTTTTGGAACTTGAATGAGTGAGCCATGGCTGTTGCGGCTCGGTGAAGAACAGACATCGCTGAGAGGACAGTAAGTCTGTTACGCATCCACGAACTTGCGCTGGCACCTTGACCAACAGCCGTCAAGTCCTGGTCAGTCAGTGCTGGTGCGTACATGTGACAATCTCTTGATAGATGATGCGAGGATATAGACCACGCGTCGAACGGAAACGCCCAGACGTGCTTGGCGAGGTTACAGTCGCCGCACTTGGTTGGATATCTACCATAGGCTTCGGTGCAGTCCCAAGGATACAAGTCCTGGTATTTGTACAGCGTGCTCCCAAAAGCACCCCAATCATACCAATACTCTTGATATGTATCGATGATATCGGATTCATCGTGACGTCCAAAGTGGAAGCGAAGAAGATATTCCTCAGTAAGTCCAAACGGAACGTCAAACTTGGTTCGTACACCTCGTTTCTTGTAACCCTCATCTGGACATACAAAACTCATGGTGTAGAGAGGGTAAGCGTCATGAGACATCTCGCGAGACTCTCCATTGACAAGAGGTTGGAAGATGTTCTTGTCGATGAGTGAACTGCAAAACGTTTGACAGTTATTGTGTGTTGCACTCCATGCCAGTTTGACGTCTTGATCCAACAGCCGTTCTGAAATACTACCAAGATACACTTTCAATCTCGCTCCCAGTAGTGTCTTGAGTTTCTTCAGAGCTGGCTCAAGAGCCGAGTTGAGAAGTTGAACCTGATCAGACGTAGGCAAACCGGGATTGTCAAATGGCTGCTTACAGGCAGCCAAGAGATCGTGAACAATAGAAAGCTCTTCATCATGTGCGGTATGATCCCCGCTGAATGGAACACCTATCACCTGTTTCATGATAGCCTTGTATCTTTTGCGACCCGTAGCTTGTCGTTTGCGTTTCCATACAGGACGATCAAGACCACCTCCGATTGCGAGGTCTCGCTCGGGCATTGTCTGAAGATGGAAACGTTCGTGGAAGATGGGCATTTCCCGAAGAGAGACGAGAGCGCCACCTTTGGTGCTGTATCATCCGTGAGTTGCTGTTCAATTGCACATATTGGAGGTACTTACTGTGCGACTCCATTCTCAATAACGATAGGACCAACTCGGAGTGCCATGTGAACATTTCCGTATGGGTATTTCTCAACATATCTCCTGAAGAACAGCGGAATATCTCCGTCTTCCGCTGCTTCTTCCGCCACGCTCACATCTGTCGAGGCAGGCGATCGATCATTTGCGCTCAAACTCGTCTCTTGAACTGTCTTCAACCCTTTGAGACGTCGATTCCGACTTTCAGCTTCAGGCTTGGGCTTAGGCTTCTCCTCATCTTCAAAGTCACTTATCTCAGGTTCTGTAGTCCACCTGGATTGATAGGACCACTTAGTCGCATTTCTGGCCTTCTTATCAGCCTTTTTGTTCTCTTTCTGAGAACGTGGTTTAACTCCCACACTGCTCTGGAGCCCATGGTACTTGGCCAAAGCAACCATGTCGCCAAGTTGAAGCAGTTTGCACTGATCTTTCGGATCGCCGCGAAAGCCAGTGTGTGTCTCTGGCTGAGAGATGGGAAACAGAGTTGGAGGGTCGTCTTTGGTAGTCTTTTCAAGCCAACTGAGGCATGCGCAGATTTTTCTGCTGATATCAGGAGTGATTGTCTCCGAAAGAATGCAGTGTTTGTAGGCTTTTGTGTATGAATCTTTCCCGTAGTAATGGCTTCGATAGCATTCTTCGCAGATTATGCCAGGATTGGGACCAGCACTGTCATGGATGAACATGCTCCCTCGTACAACCTTTTTGCATTGTTTTCTCATGCAGCGAAGAGGCTCAAAGGTTGGAGTCCAATCATCGCCGAACTTTGAGAGTGTAACTGTTGTGATGTAAGTATCGCAGGCTGATTTGTGTTGGGCAAGAGACTCACGTTGAGGAATGGCTGGCCTCTTCCAGAAACCGAACATGTCAGGAGGCGGGCGATGCTCAATGAGCTTCTCCATGTCCAGAAAACCTGTCAAACTTTTCAGTGACTTGTTTGAGCCTTAAAGGAAGGTCAACATACCGGCAGCTTGGAGAAGCATCCAAGCTCGTTGCTCTATCCCTCCAAGTTTGGCGATATCTAAATGGTATAAGTTAGTCTTGCACGATAATCAAAGGATAGTGAAATATACTTTTGATGGACTCTCTCACATCGCTCTTGATCTGATCACTTGATTGCTGGGTTATCCGATCAGATATGCTATCTATAAGAGCGTCTCTGGCGGATTTGCGACCATAAGCCCTTTCCTTAGTCGACCAATCCTTTCCATACTGGGCTTGTCGCTCTCTCATTTTTCCTATGATACGTTGATATTAATGATTGCAAGTGAAGCGAGCTTAGTACTTACCATATCGTATGGCGTGCGCTCGAGACTGTTGACTCACTGAGTCTAAGAATGTATCGAAACCATGGATGTGGTCATCGTCCTCGTCTTCAATAGAAACATCAGCGTACTCTGGCTGCTGCCATGCTTTCAGAGTGCGGACAATGTTTTCAAGCTCGGCTTTGACGCCATCCCAGTATAATTTCTCGAGTTCGGAAAGAATATGGTCTTTTCCGGGGCCGACTCGAGACCAAGATATATCAGGTGCAGATGTGATATGAGATGAAGGGAAAGAAGATACTGCAAGCACAGGCAGAACCTTTTGCCTTAATCGTGACATTGTGTGAGTGCCAATTGTTCAAGTGAGATGATGTGGAGGTTCCTGGAGAGAAGGTAGTTGGCTCTTATTCACATTGAGTTATTTTGTCGTTATCTAAGAACAGGCATCATTTATCCCAGGCAATCATGAAAACAATCATCGTCGAAAGCCTCACAGACTGCCTTCTCGTCTGATGCTGCGCCCCAGCAAGAACCCTGCCTGTTTAATTCCCCAGTTCTCGCCCGGCTAGAGTGTTTCAGCCCCAAAACAGCAAGATTATCGCTGGAACTTCGGTGGACTACCTCTAAATTCCGCAATTCTGCGAGCAATTTCCGCGTGTGAGGCAGATTGAAGCGAGGATGGACATGGGTTTTGCTGTTGCCTGCCTGTAGAGAATTACCTCTTGCCAAGCAGTTGAGCATCCGGATCTGAACTCGGTAAAAGATACCTGAATTCTAGTCTAATTTAGTAGAGTTGAGATGTACCGACATTGGGTGTTTATGTTATGATATATGATCGCGACCGGCTTCATCAACTCAGCCCTGTTATTGTTCCGCATGATACCCCATCATCTCTTGCTTCCATACGACCAAAGCATCTTTAATCTCGAATAAGTACAACAAGAGCTGAGTGACATCAAAAATTTAAAAATTTCTTTCACAACCCAATTATTGCGACCGGCGCTATACCCTCATCGTTCTTCGCCCTCCCTCTTCGTACTCAAGATCTCAGTGAAACATGTCGCATCTCATCGGATACAATCTTGGCGCTCTTCATCAAGCCAGCAGCGAATCCAACAGCAAGATACAGCTCACTTATTACCCTTCAGCATTGACCCTAGACGAAAACCCCATAATCCCCAGCCCAGACATTTTCAACAGCCTCCAAGACTCCCACATAGATAACCTGCCAACTCCAGCGCAATGTGCCGTTCATCTAGAGTTGCTTGAGGTCTTCCATGCCTTACGAATTAAGATTCTCGATTCAAAGGCGCTCGACAAAGCTTTCGATCTGGGTGACCCGACAAAGAAGGTCTATCGTCGCAAATTCGTTAAAGGCTTGGAGAAGTATGTCAATCAAGAGATCACGCTGAGGAACACAGTATGGGAAAACAACCGTAATAAGAAGTGGACGTTTTATCTCAACGAAGCTGTTCCGAGGTTTTTTGTATGGGCAGCCAAGTTCAATGCTTGGTTGGCTTCAACAGGACGCATAGATGATGGAAAAGCTGGAATAACAATGACCGATCCCTCATGGTTGCCCCCTGTAGGTGAGTATACCACCTCTTCCCAAGATGTCCCGTAACTGACCTTCCAACTAGACATCCTCATGATCTGGCATGCTTTCTTGCTTAACCCTACTGACTTTCTGGACTACTGCATAAATCGGCACTTGGACTATGTGCCGAGAGTAAACTTCCCTTGGAAGCTCATTGTATGCTACTGAACGATATCTTCCTCGCAGCTTGATAGACTAACTCCTATACAGCACGATGCAATCTCGTCTCAAGGCCCTATCCGTAACACCTGGGCATTTACCTCAGACACCTGGCAAGTTCCCAGAGGAGAATCGGTAATACCAGGCGATTTATTCAAGTCAATTATCCAAATGGGCAACACGAAGACTCAAAATATTAACAAGGCTTCTGGTTCCGCTTTCATCGACAAGCTTGTTAACAACGTTGAGCGCCAACGCGTATTCGTCGAGAAGATGAATGCTCATCTATGGATCCGAAGCCCAGCGCTGCAAGGAACTGTTCGCCGAGCAGTTGAGCGCTATGAGAGATTTCTCCAGCTCTTCAGACTCTACCCTGGCAAAATGCTCGTTCCGGCACTGGACATCGACCTCGTCTGGCACACAAGCCAACTCTCAGCCACAGCCTACAGAGTTTCAATGGACGCTCGGTGTGGTCGTTTCATCAACCATGACGACAAGATTGGCAAGTCGAAGCTCGCTACAGGAAACAATGAAACGCAGACTCTTTACCGTATCCGTTTCGGAGAGGAGTACACCGTCTGCTTGTGCTGGGAGTGCCAGGCCATCATGTCAGCAGTTGAGGCCTCCGATGGAGACGAGTTCCTTGGAGAGTCGCCAACGTCGGATTTTGCTGAAGATCTTGCCGACAAAATACTGGGAGATGTTCAGTATTATCGCTCTGTGGAATCTGCAAGGCGGAGGAACCATGTCAAGCTGCCAATTCGTGAGAGTTGGCCCCTTCGATAAGATTTTGGGGAGTTAATTTAATAGTGTAATTCAATGTCCAATCTTCAAGACGAGCCTTCTTGACTAGGAGTTTTGTGCTTGTTGTCTGCGTCTAGCCACCCCAACCGTCCATTGAAATGCCCTTCCTCCAATGCTGTGACTCTCTCTTCGTAACGTCTCTTGCCATGTACAGCTACTCGGCAAAATAGTAACTTTTGAAACTCTGAGGGTGTCACTTCGACTGCTTTGAGATTCATCTGGTCCTGCACAAAACGCATCAACAGAACAACCCTGGGCCCGACGTGGTGGTACAAAGCTTGCGGAAAGCGCCAAACCTGAGCATCTTTAGCATAAGTGTCATGAGAATTGTCGGAAAGCATGGATTCGTTGTCTTTAGTAGCTTTTAGAGCAGCGTTGACTATCTCCTCGTTGGTCTCAAGCTCCGAAATTCGCGTCTTTGGTGGCAAGTTCAGCATAGCTCTGGCTACATCTACCAGAGATAGAATGTAGGGTTTATCAGCTCGAGTAACAACATCGAACTCGTTGATAATGTTAACGCAGAGTGTTCTGCCACTCGGTTGACAGAATGAGAGGTCTATGGGGCCAGTTAAGCAAGGAGGCGCCCCAAAGGTGACGCATGAGAATCTTGCAGATTGTCCTGTACTCCGTAAGCCAAGTTTCATATCGGATTCATGTTGCCCTATCTTACTCAAGTCTTGGTCAGATATATGGCGAAGATATAACAGCTGTGAAACGGCTCCTCCAGCAGAGTGCCCCGTAAAGAGAACATGAGGCCTTCGACCGTTGCTTTTGTCAAAACCCTCCAAGTATTTCTTGATCAAGCCGGTAACAATCGAATCCAGAGCTCGCGCACTGTTTAAAAAGCCAGAATGGGCATTGAGACCCTCGGCGTGTTGCTACAAGTGTTAGAGTGAGGGTCTTGAACTCAACTCAGTATAATAAAAGATTGAACTTACAATGAAGCTTTCCGTCGTTTTTGGTTGTGCATTTGCATTGACGATATGGTCCATTTTACTTGCACTTCCCCGTATTGCAAGTACCAGAACCGGTAATAGATCGCATATTCCTTCATCTGTTACTGTTTGTACGATAGTTGATGTGATAAGCTTGACGGTCCCCGCAAAGGAGCTGTTGACTACTTGGCTACGGTGAAAGGTGCAGTAACTGGTATCGGCGATGGTGTTTTCAACATTATATGTCCCGCGAGCGCACTTCCATGCTGCAGATATGAGCTGAACCTCAGTCTGGGGGCTAATGAGCCATATCAGCATGTGCAATATCAGAGCCAAAGGGCATTACATACGGGTTCCATGCTGTTGCTTCGTCATCGTTGACCTTGGAGTTGGTGTAGTTGGCCGATTCTTGATCTAGACGTTGAAGAAGCTCTCGAAGTTGCTCGTTTAAGCTGCCTAACAATCATGTAAGTGAGCATATGATCAATATATTAAGGGTTGCTGAACTTGCCATTCAGATCAACCTCACTCAAGGTATCAGTGAGCGCGCTAGCTAATTCGTATGCAGCAATTGACGCCCCTTGTGAGTTGTTGGCTGAGTACGCGCTTTTGGAAGATGAAGAACCCATTGTGACCAGTGACCTGGTGGTGGATGTATGAGTTGTTGGTTTACGACGAGCGTCTTGCGTGGCGAGGGGCTTGAAATGTTAGTAGGCTGACGCTATGGTGGACAAATCCGTCTCCATTCAATTAACACGATTGAAAGCACAGGCATTGAGACCTCGTGACTAGCTGCTGATACTGCGCCTCTGGAGCCATAGCCGCTCTTGATACCGAAGAAGACGTTCTATTTTTCGCCATTTGGGCATTGATCTACCAGATTGAAGATCATTGACAGGTTATTGATCTACAGCAGAGTTGCAGTCTATCACTTTAGCTCCAGATCCAGCACCGTTGGGAGATCTCGGCTCCCCCATAGGAATCAGACGACACTAGTGACATTCGAAACATCGCTTGGGCCCATGAGTTGAGTTGACAAGTTTGCAGGGCGGGCTTTCGCTTCAGCTTTGACAAGGTTAAGGGGAGAAGGATTCTGAAACCTCTGGTGGAAGCTTCCGGGTTATCGGAATCAATTTGCATGAGAACCAAAAGTTTCTATATAAGCCATTTGCTATATTTACAAGAGTTTGGAGTTTAATATGGAGGATATTATTAGTCTTGAAGTATTAATAGCGCTCGCTGGATGGGACTATTGCTCAATGCTGACAGCGGAAGGACATAGCTTCGCAGCTTTGCCGGACATAATGCTTAACTTTGCTCATCCTTGTCGCTTTTCAGAACTAGCATTACTCCTGACGACGCGATGATTACAGCATCAGCCTGACGGGGCAGCTTCATCCTGCTCATTTATCTCTTTACCCAACTGACAAGGCCTAGGAGAATAAATGCCGCTCGTCCTCAAAACGTTTCTTGCCAAAATGTTTGTTTACTGCTACTATACGCAGGCATCTGCATTGTGTTTAATTGAACAGGACAAGGATTTATTTCCCGGTGGTAACCTGCAGTACTGCCATAAACACGCCAAGCTATGGGTATAATTTCGCCTGAGCGATTTGTTCAAGCGTATGGGTAACAAGGGTACCCTCATTTTTATGCAGATGATCCCCGAAAATCTATCTGGGGAACACAGACATCTCTTTGGGCAGTTCATCCTGAGCTAAATCCTCACAAGATGGCCGTATCCTCAGTTGAAGATATTCCTCTGGCCATCTCCGCTGCGTTGCATACAGTCATACACCCATGTCTATAACTTGCGGCTGCTAAGAAACGGCGACCGAAGTCCTAAACGTCTCATCCCAAGCGACGTGATGTGAGAAAAACAGAACACTTCATAGGGTTGCAGTGCTATCCTATCCCCTGTCCAATAATCGAAACTTAGGTCTGCTGTGCTGCCATGTCTTCGGAACCCAAGAGAATACCCCTGTCAGGCGTGTTTCAGATAGACTCGGCTTATCCTGTTGTGGGCTACGCTCTCCTTGTGGCACGGAGAAGCGATGACATTTTGAGGCTCCTCCGACCAAGACATGGGACGGGGAGCTGCAGACATGCAAGTGCTTGCTTTGACTTTGTCTTGTTGAACCGTGTTTTACTATAGTAGGTATTGGGTATTAACTAGCTCATTGCTATTCTGCTGGCATTATGAATGTAGAGTAGTCTACTTATGCGAGCAAGGAAGCCCTTGATATTATCGCTATAATGTGATTTGTCTCTTCTCTTCCTCCTCTTCTCTCTCTCTTTCTTCTTACTGTAGCATGCAGTCACTTGCACTTCTGCCCATTTTGCTTCTTGCTTACGTCTTTCATTAAATAAAATTTCTTCCAATTGTTTTTTAGTCCTAGCCTTGGCTGCATCCATTCTTTTATCCTCGTCACTCTCTTTGGTATCTGTTTCACCACGTCACATCTGCTTCAATTCCTTCACGAGAACCTGTTTTACGAACTTCATTCTGCGACGACTGCTCTAAACATGGCGATATAGAGCCCTGGAAAACACCCCACGGTAGCGCATTATTCTCAGCATCATGCTCTGGCTAGATACCACGATGAGCCGACGATGCACAATCCTAGATATTCCAGATAAGCACACAACTTTTAGCCGCAATGGACTCTCAGGCGGAGCAGAGTACGAATCTTCCTCGTCCGTTGATACGTCAACCCGTTGACTCGTACCATCGACATATCCGCGCCGTCCATGGAGTCGATAGCTCACCGGAGCCAGGCCCATCAAGTGGCTTGGGCAGATCAGACTCGCGCCGACTCGGATCAACCCTCTCAGGCTCTCAGCACGGAAATGTCGCCTCATTCTTCGATTCTGAAAGATTAGCCAATTCAGCTGCTCCATTTGATCCAAGCAACAACCCTTCGCCAGCCACAAGCGGAGGAGTACGTTGGCCGTTTCTGGGAAGCATCAAGTCGCGATGGAGTCAAGCTTTCCCTGATACGCCGCACTTATCGCCCGCCGAACCTACTCAAATCGATCTACCATGGCGTCCAGTCTTTCTACATCGACGAATCTTGGCCATTTATGCTACTGTATTTGTGGTTCTTATTGCAGGCGTACAGATCGCACTGCAGCTTTCGGAACACAACGATGGCCTTCGAGAGTCTGACGATCTTTCAAGATATTTGTGGCAATATGGAACAACCTTGGTATTCATTCTTGTGGCAGCTTTTTGGTACAGGGTCGAGTTTCAGGCGTCAGCTTCCATGCCGTGGGTTCGCATGTTGAACAACCAAGTCGGAGCCGACAAGTCTCTCTTATTGGATTACGTCTCTCTCTCTGAGCCTATGGCCATCCTCAAAGCAATTCGAAATAAGGACTGGCTAGTAGCTATTCCGGTGAGCATTGGAATAATCTTCAAAATAATCGTCATATTCTCCGTGGCCTTTGTCACGCCCAGAGTTACCACTGTTGCTAAACACAAATCTGCTATAACAATTCAGTCCGAGTTCTCCAACAGCGTCTCTGGCCTGGACGACATTGGATCCTTGCCGTACTTTACTCTGGCTGCCCTGGCAGTAGACAACATCACTTTTCCAAACGGTGTCACCTCAGGGGCAGCATATACACCGTTTGTAAGCGACATCACCGAGTTAAAGCAGATCACAGCCGACGTGAACGGATTCATTGGTGGGATGGATTGTGAAAAAGCAGAATTAAATCTGAAATCGATGCGACTGCAGAGTGGGAGCTCGCTTGTGTTGAATCTGACAATTTCAGATACAAAATGCTCCTCGAACCAAACGATTACAAGCACGAAACTAGCAAGCACCAGAAACGAAGATCTGGCAAGAGTATTCCTATCATTTCAATCAGGCAGTTGTGATGGTTCGACGAAAGATGATGAGAGGCGAATAGCCCTTATGGCTGGAGTTCTAGACATCGATATCGATCAACTAAAACGGCAACCAAGAAACTCGAATAATCGCCTCAATGGAAAAATATCATCCGCTGCTGCATTTTTGTGCAAACCAAAGTATGCTATCACCACTATACAAGTTTCCAAAACGCCTGAGGCCGTCCTTTCAGTTGCACCCGACCAACAGGCGACGAATACTACTCTTAATCAAGTGCATCCGTGGACTATCGCCCGGGCCATGTTTGACACTTTCGAATCCGACCAAGCAACCGAAATGAAGCTTCTGGCAACATTTTCAAACTCTACATACAGCGACGAAGCTGTTCTTGACGCCGATGAAGCTATGTCGGGTGCCCTTGCGCTGGGATCAAGAGATGGAGCGGATGCCCCCAAGCTTGAGTTCTTAACAGACAGCGATACTGTTAGGCACCTTGCTGAAGGCTTTTACGCTCAATATTCAGCTCTGATTGCTCGATATGCCATGATGGAGTCATCGACAAGCTCCTCAACAGCTGTTACGAGTTATATTGAACGACGACTTGTTGTGCGACCCGTTCCTGCGTACCTGATAACAGCATTTCTAGCGATCTGCTTTGCTCTGACCATAGCTACGATATTACTAGTTCCTAGGAAAGGTTTCCTTCCGCGAGATCCCAGCACAATTATTGGCATGGCTTCAGTGGTAGCACACAGTCACCCACTGGTTGAGTGTCTCCAAGGTATGGGAGCTGCACCCAATAAGGCTCTTCGATCAAGGCTTGAGGGTTCTACCTACTTGAGCGGAGCAGAAGGCCACGAAAAGTTGGAGAGTCCCAACTTGGGCTACTATCACATCTTTGGGGGCAATGCGCCTCCTGCAAATGTTCTACCACGACGATTCGATTCCTCAGCATGGCGACAACCCGTTAACTTACATGGTCTGATTCGATTGATCTATATACTCGTTCTCGCGTGCGTAATTATTGGATTCGAGATTTCCCTACGACTGTCGCAGCGCTACAATGGACTAAGAACGATGGCCGACGATGGAGCATACATCGCATGGACTGTCGTACCAGCCTTGGTTCTCCTCTTGATCGCCATGTACATGCTCTCTTTAGAATGGTGGACAAGACTCCTCTCGCCATTTTCTCATCTATCACGACGGGGAGGCTTTCACGAAACTGTCGGGCTGAATCTTGTCAACGCTTTGAGGCATGTAGCATGGACTAGAGCTCTGAAAATCCGAGATATTGCTGCACTGGCGGCTATTTCTGGCGGATTCGTTGCGCTTCTTATGGTCGTTGCATCTGCTCCTCTGTTTGAACCAATGCCAGTCGGACGTAACACCAGTGTTGCTCTGCGCACCGAGGATTTCTTTGCTAACAGTCTGGCGTCGTCCACTGACGACCCCATATGTACCAACTGCATCAATGACACTACCATGGCATCACTAATCCTTGCTGGAGACGCACCATATCCCCCTTTTACCTACGCCGATCTCAACATGCCGAGTATGTCATTGGCGGAACAGGTCGACGGCGATGATCTCAAGTTCAGTGCGCGACTTACAGCAATCCGCCCAAACATGTCCTGCCGACTATACAAATCCGACGAAATATCCACCAATCTTACCCTCGAATACAAGCTTGACGATAGGACGGTCAACCCACTACGCGTCGACCTTGCAGGGGAGACCTGCCGAGGAGACGGAGAGCGTGATAGCAGTAACGCAATTATCGGAACGACGATGAGCTCCTTCCCCGCGCAAAGTGACAGAAGCTTAAGCGGGAACACAGTCTTTGGTGTTGGGTTGAGAAAGACAAGATCGTCCCCTCATTGCTCGGACTGGTTATACATATGGGGAGGGCTGGCTGGCGTGGGCAGCAATGACATGTCGGTGAGAAGTATCAATGCCCTTGCTTGTAACGAATCGATTGAAGCCGTTGATGTCGACGCCCTCTTCCATGGACCTGGAAAACTACACCTCTACCCAAACCATGCTCCAATCCCCGTCGAAAATTCTATCCAGAACACGACTGTTGCCATTCCAGACCTCGATTATTCATTGCTCATCAATGTCACGGCGGATGGCCTTCTGGACCCCTTTTTTGCAATGCTGAACGCCTCTCAGTTCGCTGTCTCCGATGCCACGTTTAGCAGCTCATCTCCTAGTGATGCCAACGAAGTTCAATCTGCAATTCTATCTCAGCACGGTATCATTAGGGCCCAATCGCTGAACTTCAAAAGCCGGCGTCATCTGTCTTCGAGGGGGACATTTCCAGTCGTGAATGGAACCAATATTGTTAGCGGTGTTAACCCAGATGAGCCTGTTTCTCAAGCTGTCCCAGTTATTAGCGGCAGCAAAGTCACAGAGAGTGTTCGACTTCGTCAAGATGCAATTGCTACACGCATTCTTCAGGGCCTTGTAGGCGCATTGATGCTTCTTCACATCATCTCGTGGATCTATTGGCGGCGCCTAAGACTCCCTCGCTCACCGACAACTATTGCATCGGTCACAGCACTTCTCGTGGACGGTAATCTTTTCAGATCGCTGCCACGGGCTGCACAATGGCAACCTCAGAGTGAACTTGAAGCTATTTTTGCCGAAGGAGACACAGCACAGCAATTCGAACTTGGATTCGACCGAAAAGGGCGAGGTAGAAGACGAGATGGACGAGCGAAGAAGGAAGAGGGCAATTTTGGAATTCGTGCAATTGTTCCTAAAGAGCACATACCAGAGGAGGTAGAAATGAGACCACTGCCTCCTCCAAAACCGCCACCAAAGCCGGTGAAAGAAAGAGTCGGGATGGTTCGTCAAGGAACTGGAATACTCGGGGCTGACAGTACCCAAAGGAAATCGGTGCTGGTCACTAAAGGGCACACTAGAGGGCACACAACCAACTCGAAATCGAAGAGTTCAAAGGGTTCAAAAGGTTCCTCGGGGAGCAACGAGCCAAAGAGGAAGAGATCAATCTCGTCGGCGTTGAGTGTACCAAAAGAGATGGTGAAAGTCTGGTGGGCGGGAGGAGGTTGATTTAATGGCCTATGAGAAGAATTGAAAAGTACAAAGGTGATTGATTTGATACCTCGTAGATTAGATGTATGTAATGAAGAATAATTAGATTTCTCCTTTTCTAATGATCATGAGTTAGTCCTGATACAGTCTAGGCGAAGCTATCATGGGCAATCTTTCCTGGCCGAGAATTATTGGTTGCAACATGTCTTGCTATTTGCTTGCAAGTGGCACCATTGATCTTGAAGAATGCCTCCGGATATATATCTCCATTATAGTTTTTTTGTCGACGAGTTGATGTGATATATCTGCCCACTTATGGGCCCAGGGCATCACGAGTTCTAAGTCACGACTCGGCCCAGAACTCTTCTCCCCACAACTTTATTAACAATGCTTCTTCTCCATATGGAGGAAGCGAATGCATCTGGCAGTTGAAGCCTCCAAGGGTCTTCTCCAACTTGTTTATTTCCGTGGACATTCAAAAACCTTAGGTAATTATCGACCAATCGAACCCCCACCATGACCCGGGCCGATCTGTCCCGAAGTCAGGATGGGACAATTTGCCCGAAGAAAATTCAGCAACTCCGGAGTGCAAGATAAGATACTTCAGAGACTCGATAATTGTCTCAACACAAATATCAGGAAGTATTGAGGTTTTATGCTTTTCGCTCAAGCTGGGGTGCTTGGAGGGGTTACTGAAATGCAATTGGTGAAAAGATGTCTCGATTACACCATTGGCAACTATCAATGACTTAAACATGCATTGTTTGTTATTCTTGCTCACCCGGAGTTCGCTCATGTCGCCTAATGATCCCCCGAACCCGTGGTACCATGATGGTGTCCACGTCCCTTTTTTTTCTCTTGCGAGCTCCAACACTTTGGCGGGTCATCCCAGTCCCGTGCCCGAGGGCTTGAGGTTCAGTGGCTTACAGTGCCTCAGTCCCCTAAAGTCTGTAAAAATGCCCTGAAATTGTCCTCTCAACGGTCGCATTGCGGCTTTAGAACCACCAACGCTGGGTTCTCTCCAAGGCCCCTGCAGCCATTCTGAGTCCCGAAACGGCTTAGTCCACGCCAAAGCTCCAAAGTACCTCAGTCGTCGGAGCTCAACACGCAAAAAACTCCACGTCTATCCAACCCCAAGAATTTCCTCCGATCCCGACTCTTTCTCTCCCTCTCCTTCTCACGCCAGAGCTGCATCACTCTCCGTCCTTGATCTCTTCGCTCCGCCCCTCGAGTTTCTGTTCGTGACTTGTCGTCACGTATCTCGATAGTTCTGCTTTCAATTGCCTTTCCGGCCGGTGAGTCCTTTTCTCAGAACCCCCCAAAAACCCCAAAAGTGGCTCAGCCATATTCATATTCGCGCTCCCCCCATGTCTATCACCGACTAACAGCCCTATCATTCAGAAAGATCTTAATACCTCTCACAATGCTCAGCGCCGCTCTCCGAAGGCGCGCCCTCGCCCCTACCCGCAGCGCCCTGCGAACCGGCTTCGCTGCCCACGTTGTGCGACACTATGCCTCGTTCCCCGAGCACCAGGTCATCAAGATGCCCGCTCTGTCACCCACTATGCAGGCTGGCAACATTGGCGCCTGGCAGAAGAAGCCCGGTGACTCTATCGCTCCTGGTGATGTCCTGGTAGAGCTCGAGACCGACAAGGCCCAGATGGACTTTGAGTTCCAGGAGGAGGGTGTTATCGCCAAGATCCTCAAGGAAGCTGGCGAGAAGGATGTTCCTGTTGGCAGCGTAAGTCGTTCACTTTTGAACCCACTCAGGCCACCTCTCGGGTCTCGGGGTATCTTGCTCCTTGACCCCAATATCACTCAATTTTGTTGTATCATGTCACTAACTCGCACTTTTTCATTGGTATAGCCTATTGCCGTCCTTGTTGAGGAGGGTACCGATATCGCCGCCTTCGAGAAGTTCTCCATCGAGGACGCTGGTGGTGATGCCGCTAAGCCCGCTGCCCCTAAGAAGGAGGAGAAGTCTGAGTCCAAGCCTGAGTCTGCTTCCGCTTCCGCGCCTGCTCCTGAGCCCCAGCAATACAAATCTCAGGGCCGTCTCCAGACTGCCCTCGACCGTGAGCCTAACATTTCTGCTGCCGGCAAGCGAGTCGCCCGTGAGAAGGGCATCAGCATCGATGGCCTGAAGGGTACCGGCAAGAACGGCCAGATCACCGAGGAGGATGTCAAGAAGGCCCTCAGCAGCCCTGCCGTCAGCGCCCCCAGCGCTACCTACGAGGACATCCCCATCAGCGGTATGCGCAAGACCATTGCCAACCGCCTGGTCGAGTCCACCCAGACCAACCCTCACTTCTACGTCACCAGCTCCATCTCCGTCAGCAAGCTCCTGAAGCTCCGACAGGCTCTCAACAGCTCTGCCGACGGCAAGTACAAGCTCTCCGTCAACGATTTCCTGATCAAGGCTATCGCTGTTGCCAGCCGCAAGGTTCCTCAGGTCAACTCCAGCTGGCGCGATGGCAACATCCGCCAGTTCAGCACCGTCGATGTCTCCGTCGCCGTTTCCACCCCCACTGGTCTCATCACTCCTATCGTCACCGGCGTTGAGGGCCGTGGCCTCGAGGCCATCTCCGGCCAGGTCAAGTCTCTCGCTAAGAAGGCCCGCGACGGCAAGCTCAAGCCTGAGGAGTACCAGGGCGGTACCATCTCCATTTCCAACATGGGCATGAACCCCGCTGTTGACCACTTCACTGCTGTCATCAACCCTCCTCAGGCTGCCATCCTCGCCGTTGGCACCACCAAGAAGGTTGCCATCCCCGCTGAGAACGAGGCCGGTGTTGAGTTCGACGACCAGATCACCCTCACTGCCAGCTTCGACCACAAGGTCGTTGACGGTGCTGTCGGTGCTGAGTGGCTCAAGGAGCTCAAGCAGGTCATTGAGAACCCTCTCGAGCTTCTTCTGTAAAACAGGGTTAGGACATTTAGCGACCTTTGAAAACCGAAGCGTATGGAGAGAGATGCAAGGCTAGTTGAGCGAGGAAATGACTTTTATAGAACACGTGGAGACGATCTCTGATGGACAGAGATACCACAGGGAGTTTACTTGGGATATCGTGGGGATACCCACGAGAGCAATCCCGGGTGAAGCTCTGTGACTCGAGACGATGACGAGGATCTATGGTGACACGCATAGTGCTCCTTCGTCTGATCACGTCGCAGCACCTGTGGAAGATTTACGAGGCCGGAAAAGCCCGTGTACAATGACCATTGATTAATAATGTTATATCTTTTTGAACTTGGGGGGGTGTTTTGGACAAAGAATCTATCGCATATGCCCTCATTCTATTTTCCACCTGTTGCTCCCTGTATGACTGCCTCGCTATGAACGATCAAAGTGTGCCATACGCTGCGCGTACCTATGTCACGCTAACATATCAAAATAAATAACTCCTCAGCATTTATTGCTTGACCTGTGCTGGGTAACTGCTAAGCTGCTGAACAGGGTTCCAGCTAGCAAAACGCCGTCTCAAAGTCCCTCTAGGAATCTGGCTAAGGTCTATCGAAAGTAAAACACAGAATGCCAGGTAACTGGATTCAATCGCATAGTCCATTATACCACGGAGATCCCGAAGTCAGTTTAGGATTAAAGACAGGCTTTATATCAAGTGCTCGGTATATTACTACATGAGTTGGGATTATTTCTTCATCATCAGTCATTACATTCCCTAAACCCCCACTCAAAATTGTGATACAACTGATGGATCGACCGAGTCAAACTGCTGAGGCATACCCATGCCACCTCTGGCCCAGCTGAATGCTCCCATTCCATCCAAGCCCAGGTCGCCCATAACCATCCAGTCAAAGGGCATTTCCATGATACCCTGCATAGCATCACTGTCAATTACTGGCACATCAAACTGTATCCCCTCTTCATCTTCAGGGTCAACAACTGGTAGGCCCTCCCGCTCGGCAATCTCTTTCAGTAAATCATAGGCCTTCATACTAATAGTTGCTCCCGTGTCAATGACAACTTGATCTCTCTCTTCCCGCGATAGTCCCATCTCAAGTGCCTCCGCGAGAGCCAGAGTCGCAACAAGAAAGCAATAACCTTTGATACCTGTCTCTCCTGCTCGTATTCTTCGCTCAAACCATATCTGTGCACTTTGAAGAACAGCGCGAAGTTCATAGCTATTCATTACAGGCCCGCCACCGAAACTATCGTTGTGCTCTTCTGACTTCTTGATGAACTCGAGTGCGACAGAGAATAGCGTCTGGGTGGGGACCACACGGAAAACGCCTGCTCCATTCGTGATCAGACGGTTAAAGCTTACTACAGGGTCTAGCGAGCCTCCAGGAGGAGACGTCCCGTAGCGAGCTGTCGATAAACCCGTGATCTGTGCGAGTTTAAGGGAAGAGTCAAGGGACACCTTGCGAGAGTAGTAAAAGATTGGGTCTTCGGCGGCGCGAGCGACCATGGGTTGATGGAGAGAGAGGAAGCAGCGGTAGATGAACATCTGAGTCAAGGAACTGTGGAAATGGGTGAAGATAGTGCGTGGTTGGTGTCTCTGGGCTTCCGATAGAGCAGCAAACGTCTCTGTCAATGTACGGCATGCTTTTGTGAGTTCAGAATTCAGACGGAGTGTCTCAGAGTAAGACTCTTTGGATCGGAGCTCATTGATGTGCTTGATGATAACGAGGCGAAGGGCGAAGGATTTTTGAAGAGCGAGCTGAACTGACATGTCTGTCAGGGTCTCAGGATCACCACTGGGCTTTCTGTCTGCGTCTGGCTCATCTGTGAGTTCGTCATCGTTCAGATTCGCTGGCAGATGTGTATCGTAGTGTTTAGATGAGAGCAGGGGCGGGCCACCAGCATCGTAGGAACACTGCAGGTTGAGTTCAAGAATAGTTGCCCACAGACGTCGGCGGATTTCAGAGCGGTAAACAGACAAGTTACCAAGATGCTTCGGATCCCGATGCAATCCCATGTACATAGCCTGTCTGACCAGACTGCCTGCTGAGACCCAGGTGAGGTCCTGGCCAACAGCACAACACGCTTTTGCGATGATCAGCATGCACATAATCTGAATGCCGGCAATAGTCATCCTGTGCTTCTCCGGCGGCATCATGAGCCAAATTTGAACCTCGTGCACCCACTGCAAGGAAGCAGAGCGCAAGCTGAAGATGTCATCGTGAAGAGTGGCTCCGATGGCCATGCAGAGTTGCAGCTGCATAACGAAGACTTGACTGGCTGCAGAGGGATTCTGCCAGTAGCGCTCATACTCAGCTAGGAAAGTTGGACGATGAAGAATGCGGACTACACCCTCGAAGTTGTCCAAGTAGGCATAGACGAGCTGATCAGCGAGTTCACGCTCAGGGATAGTTTCACCCAGTTTGTCGGTCGATACAGGTCTGAGGCGATGTTTCTTGATAGTACGGCTGAGGGATTTGCACTTGATGAAGCCCATGTGATGCTTGTCCTTTCGGGTCTCTACCCCCTTGAGCATACCAAAAATTCCAGGAAACTATGAACTCAGGTTAGCAGAATCTCAAGATGCGGATTGGACAACAAACCATATCGACACCATTCATCCAGTGGCTCTGGCCAAAGAATCTCGTCTTAGATACAGTCCCCTTCAATGGAGTCGACTCTTCTTCCTGATCATCGGGTTCTATTAAAATAGCCTCTCCAGGCTTCGTAATGTAACAGCTTTCGGCAAGCCTCTGCTCAAGCTCTTTGACCCTCGCAGCCAAGGCATCGACCGTACAGGCATCTGAGTTGGATCCCAGTGTTGAACTAGGAATGCTAGAAGATGTTCGTGTTGCAGATGAGTTTGAGGGAGATTGTCTCTGGGTAGAGCCAATGGCCGGGGCTGACCTGGCTGGTACATGAGAGGTTGTGTCGACATGGGCATGGCCTGTACCCTTCTTGGCCCTCGAAGCTGGTATGTGTGTAGGAGCATAGGTGCAAGGTGATATCTTAGATTTGACACAGTTTACACAAGGTAAGCTGCGGTCACACCGAATCTTGCGGCGCCGACATTGCTCACATGAGAGGGCCGGCCGGCGCCGCTTCTTCTCCGTCTTGGCGGCCGAAGACACGGTTCCACCAGCAGCAGCAGACGTATCGGCCGATAGATCGAAAGAAGTGTCTTGTGCTGCAGCCGTCGCTTCTGTGATGGTTTCCTGGCTTACATCAAGCGGACTATTAAAGAAGAAGCTCGGTGTTGAGAATGTGATTGGGGGTGAATTGTTAGGCATGCTCAAAGTGCTGAGCTCAGAGAACTCGGTCTAAAAATCAGCGAGGCACGGAGAATTCAACAATGCGAGTAATCGGTGGGAGAGATGAGTACCTAATAAAGATCGTGGCACAATAGTCGTGGGAATGTGATGGTATCGTTTCAGTGGGGATGCAAAAGACCGAGCCAAAAGACCGAGATTCTGTAAGTGGTGGTGATGTAAGCTACCTAGCCCTGAAGGGAAGTGCGCCCAATCCTACTGCGATTGTTGGTGCAAAAGCAGCTGATTTCTACTCATTTTTGCAGTCAGTTTTGTTCATTTTGGACGGCTAAAGTAAGATTCGGTTGAGGGTTGGTCCGGTAGCTGTAAAATGTCTACAATGACTGTGGATATTGATGACCTACCTTGACCTGTCTGCCAGTCTATCCTCGTATAAACGACGTGACCTCGGGTTTATCTCGAGGCACTGATATATTCCAGTGTTTATGAAAGTATGGCCAATAGCCAATCATTGAATCTTTATTCAAGAAAACTCTTCGGGTTTCTTTATCAATTCTATGCGTGCGTACGCTCAATGTAGGGTAGTCCGCATCATTCATCATCACCTTCATCAGCATCGACTCCATCCTTCTCTTGCCACCCTTCTCTGGGCTCCGCAGCTTTGGCCAACAAGTTCCTCGTAACTTCTAGTCGCCATATATGAGGCCCAGCCTCTTCATCATGTTTTCGATGTGCCTCGACCCAGGTTCGAATTTGTCCTCTGACCTCCTTGTTGCTCGTCACTGTGGTCAGGCCTGCTGCCCACCCATACATGAATATGGATAGTTTAGAGCTCTTGAAGGCACTACTGAAAGCCACATCTTGAGCGACTTGGGGAAGAGTGTCTTGAGAGATGGCGCTTTTGACAGCGTTCATGTCCCATGGTTCATCTATAACAGTAACGGGGATCTGGACATTGGAGGGCAAGGGATAAATAGTGAGTTGCTGGAAACGCTCACGAATGAGGTTCGGAGAAGTTTCTTGCTTATCATCTCCCCAGGGGATCAGCAATCTTCCCCGCTCACGCTCAGTCGCGGTACCGACGGTTCGCAATACGTCGTGAAAATGATCCGCTGCCTCACGTGTGCACACCAGCTTGCGGCCTGCCAGCACTGGATATAACACGCGAGCCATGAGGCCACCGGCATGAGCGTTTTCCTCATCTATCTGTGCGCGTGTTGTCCGAGACTGCCACGGTTGAGGGTTGAGCTTCAGGTGAGTTAAATCTGAGATAAGATCGATGAGGATGGTGTGGTCGAGGTTTACCGTAGGCGTAAGTGATGCCAGCTCACTGCCAATTAGGTTGCTGATGGCTTCATCAAGTGGTGGATGAGGCATTGTGACGAAGTCGCTGTTTTGATCTTCAATGATGACTTGGACAAGAGGATCCATGTTTTCCAATTGATGGAGAAGAATATCCAGTTCTTCCTCTCCTCGACTGAGACTGGTGAGAACCAGGCGTATGCGAGGAAATCTATATTCGTGGCGATTCATTCTTGCAGCGTTTACTAGCCGCTGCACATATTTCGCCAAAGGAGCATCCTCCCACTCATCTCGATCGACTTGATCACCAAGTTCATGGTCACCCCATCCCCAGCCGCAATCATTCATCTGGCGAGCGAGCCTATCGCGAGATATTGCTTTGACAGAAATCCATTCTCGGCCTTCTCGAACAACGTCGACTTCAACGCGGGCTTGTTCTTTCAGAAGACGATGCATATTGTGTTTCTCCTTTCCTGAAACCTGACGTTTTTCGATCTCCTGTCTTCGCAAAATTTTAGACGAGCCCTGGAAAGACTGGTTGATGGCGACAAAGCCATGGCTTTTCTTGAGTCGATTCCATTGAGCGATGCTATGCGTTGATATAGTGACACTGGCATCTAGCTTCCGTTCTCGGAGTGTGAGTTGCTGATCATCAAAGTTTGTACTTGAATCTGATAATTCGGTAACGAGGTTGTAGAATGTAGTGTTTTCCCGTTCCAAGTTGCGCAAGAAAGTTGGCAACCCACACGAAGACACCGGCCTTGACTTTGATTCCAGGGCTTGAACGAAGCGCTTGACTTCATGAATGGTGGTGGTGAGGATAGTCGAGTGTCTCTTTGCCAAATCGAGCATTTGAGACTGGCGCAGGGTGATATCTGTGCCATTTGGCTGACTTGTAGAATTCTGAGAATCTGGTATGTCTAGCATAATGTCTACTAGCACATATGCCTCTGCAGTCTTGAAATGCACTGTAAGCAATAAGTCAAAATACTCATTGACGTTAATGGATTTTAACCCAATTCCAGGCTTCCATGAGAGAAATTCTATAGATGTCTCTATGAATCTTTCCTTGTGGATGAAGGGTAGGCAGGCACTTACTCAGCCCCTTGTGGCTAGTGAGATGACAACCCCGTCCTGCAGACGGGAGGGAAGGTTTGTACTGACACTCTGACCCTCCTTGGCCGCTAATTGGCGGGTAGCTTACGAGGCCTGGGGCCAAGGGTCCCGCAGTCAGAGCTCATTTTCGGTAAGCGGAGCCTCTGGAAACACATGCTGTCCACTTCAACTTCGTATCCCTGGTACTGTACCTATTACAGTGTAAGAGCTTTGAGAAGGGTCAGAAGCTGACAACAACACCAAGACACGGGCTCTTTTATCTTCTCTCGCCCATTTGTTGACTCAGGTCCAATTTTTATACCCGCCGCGCCTGTCTGTTTTTGTCATACGCTTCAATCTGCGTGCTGTGTTCAATATTTTAAAGTTACAGCACATGAGCTCTAGCTCCCTCCTTCGCCGCGCCCACGTCTCCTTTCTTTAATTGCCCCAGGAGAGCGACGTCAACCTACAACCTCCCTCCTTCGACCTCGATCCTTTCGATTATCAACACCCTAAGCGAATGGCCTCTGGCCCTTTTTGCGCTCCCCCATGAGCTCCCTCAAATTTGTTGTGTCCTCACTCGAGGCCATTGCCTCATCTAAGGATGCTCAGCGCAACAAGCAACTGGCCGATTCCACTACAAAGGCACTTGACGCCATCAAAGAACAGGATCAGCTTCCTGACCCCGAGATCGTTTTCGCTCCTTTACAGTTGGCCTCGCGGTCTACAAATGACCAGCTTACCACGACCGCACTCGATTGCATCGGAAAGCTCATTTCTTACTCGTACTTCTCCGTTCTAAGTAACCCCCCCGAGGGAACCGAAGAGGGCGCCGAGCCTGCCCCTCCCCTGATCGAGCGAGCCATCGACACTATCTGCAACTGCTTCCAAGGCGAAACGACATCTGTTGAGGTTCAGCTTCAGATTGTCAAGTCCCTCCTTGCCGCTGTCCTCAATGACAAGATTGTCGTCCATGGCGCTGGCCTCCTCAAGGCCGTGCGACAAGTGTATAATGTATTTTTGCTATCGCGGAGCACCGCCAACCAGCAGGTTGCGCAAGGTACCCTGACCCAGATGGTCGGTACCGTTTTTGAGCGAGTCAAGACGAGATTACATATGAAGGAAGCCCGCCTCAACCTTGAGCACCTCAAACATGGCACCAGCAATGTCACCTTTGATCAGGCTGATACACCCAACGGTGCCAATGATAGTAACGGCCGCGACGAGTCACCTGCTGAAACCTCCGAAGCTGCGACCTCATCGGCCGAACCTCCCGAGAGCGGTGCTAAGCTTACATTGAAAGATCTGGAGCATCGTAAGAGTTTCGACGACTCGAACCTGGGCGATGGACCTACTATGGTGACACGGCTCAAGCCTGAGCGCCGGGAAACCGACACTCCGGCCTCTGATCAGACTGGCCAGGACTCTTCGCCTGCAGAGGATGGAGAGGTGCTGGACGCCGAGGACGAGGTGTACATCCGCGATGCTTACCTCGTCTTTCGCTCCTTCTGCAACCTGTCAACCAAGGTTCTACCGCCCGACCAGCTATATGATGTCCGTGGCCAACCTATGCGCTCCAAGCTCATTTCTCTTCATCTTATTCATACGCTTCTTAACAACAACATTGCCGTTTTTACTTCACCTTTTTGTACTATTACGAATTCAAAAAGCGGCGAGCCCACGAGTTTTCTGCAAGCCATCAAGTTTTATCTTTGTCTGAGTATCACCCGCAATGGTGCCAGCTCAGTCGACCGAATATTCAATGTCAGCAGTGAGATCTTTTGGCTGATGATCAAGTACATGCGCGCTGATTTCAAGGTGAGTCTGGCGAACGCGCACAAATTACCAGATAGCTTACATGAATGACAGAAAGAAATCGAGGTGTTCTTGAATGAAATCTACCTTGCCCTTCTTGCACGAAGAACGGCGCCGTTGTCTCAAAAGCTTCAGTTCGTCACAATTTTGAACCGATTATGCGCCGATCCCAAGGCGCTGGTTGAAATCTACCTTAATTATGACTGTGACCAAACAGTTGATAATATTTACCAAACGATGATTGAGGATCTATCCAAGTTCTCAACGACTCCTCTTACAATCACCACAATCAATGAGCAAGTGTATGAAGAGATGCGACTGAAGACGACACCTGCGAGCGAATGGCAGCTCAAAGCAACCCTTCCGCCATCTCTGACGGTTGCTCACATTGCTCCCCACCATGAACCCGAGCCAGACTATCCCAAAGAATATGCCATCAAGCGATTGTCGATCGAAGCTTTGGTCGAGACATTACGATCTATGGTGAACTGGTCGGCACCGATACGAGGCGATGCTGAGCCTGCGCGCTCTGAAAACCACGACACCAAGGCCTCTCTTGATCTTCGACCATCGATTGACCCAAGTGTCAACGATAGTATCTCTCGTGTGGAAACTCCTCTACCGCCATCAACCCCTATTTTGGAAGATGACCCAGATCAGTTGGAAAAAGAGAAAGCAAGGAAGACAGCGCTGATGAAAGGAATCAACCAATTCAACTTTAAGCCGAAGAAGGGTATTCAGATGCTTCTGCGTGATGGCTTCATTCCGAGCGACAGCCCTAAGGATATTGCCGAGTTTTTGATAAAGGAGGATAAACTTGATAAGGCTCAAATCGGCGAGTATTTGGGTGAAGGCGACCAAAAGAACATCGACATCATGCATGCGTTTGTCGACACCATGGAGTTTGCCAAGAGGAGATTTGTTGATTCCTTGCGCCAGTTTCTTCAGTCGTTCCGTCTGCCTGGTGAAGCCCAAAAGATCGATCGATTTATGCTCAAGTTTGCAGAACGCTACGTTCTCGGGAACCCCAATGCGTTTGCTAACGCAGATACTGCATATGTCCTGGCCTATTCCGTCATTCTACTCAACACTGATTTGCATAGTGTCAAAATTGCCAAGCGCATGAGCAAAGAGGAGTTTATCAAGAACAATCGGGGCATTAACGATAACGCCGATTTACCTGATGAGTATCTTCTGGGCATCTACGATGAGATTGCCGCCAATGAAATCGTCCTCAAGAGTGAACGCGATGCTGCCGCAGCGGCTGGCAATGCTCCTGCTCCATCAACCGGCATCGCTGCTGGTCTTGGACAGGCTCTGTCTAACGTTGGCCGAGATTTGCAGCGGGAGGCCTACATGCAACAGTCCGAGGAAATTGCTCTACGTTCGGAGCAGCTGTTCAAGGATCTTTTCAAAAGCCAACGCCGCAAAGCTGGTACAAAATATATTCTTGCGACGTCCTTTAAGCATGTCAGTCCCATGTTCAACGTCACTTGGATGTCAATCTTTTCGACACTTTCGAGCCAGATCCAGAAGTCTCACAGCCTTGAAGTCAACAAACTTTGCCTGGAGGGTATGAAGCTGGCCACTCAAATTGCCTGCCTCTTCGATTTGTCCACTCCCAGAGAGGCATTTATGTCGGCTTTGAAGAACACGACCAACTTGAATAACCCACAAGAGATGTTGGCCAAGAACATTGAGGCACTCAAGGTTGTCCTTGAGCTGGGACAGACTGAGGGCAATGTTCTTCGCGAATCCTGGAAGGACATTTTAATGTGTATTAGTCAACTGGACCGACTCCAACTCATCTCGGGTGGCGTTGATGAGAGTGCTGTGCCTGATGTGTCGAAAGCTCGCTTCTTGCCACCACGGAGGTCAGAAACTTCTGATTCTCGGTCGTCGTCGGGTTCCAAGAAACCGGCACGTGCTAGAGCGGGAACCGCGTCCAAGGGCTTCTCGACCGAGATTGCTCTGGAGAGCAGGTCAGATGAAGTGATTCGCAGTGTCGATCGTATCTTTACCAATACTGCAAACCTTACTGGTGAATCCATGGTTTACTTTGCTCGGGCCTTGACAGAAGTCAGCTGGGACGAGATCAAGGTGTCCGGCTCCAACGATTCGCCCCGTACATACAGCTTGCAGAAGATTGTCGAGATCAGTTACTACAACATGGACCGTGTGAGATTCGAGTGGAGCAACATTTGGGAGGTTTTTGGCGAGCACTTCAACCGTGTTGGATGTCACAACAACATGAACATTGTGTTCTTTGCACTCGATTCTCTACGCCAGCTGTCAATGCGATTCATGGAGATCGAAGAGTTGGCCGGTTTCAAGTTCCAGAAGGATTTCCTGAAGCCATTCGAGCATGTGCTTGCCAACTCGCACAATGTGACGGTCAAGGATATGGTTCTCAGATGCCTGATACAGATGATCCAGGCCCGAGGAGATAATATCCGATCAGGCTGGAGGACCATGTTTGGCGTTTTCACAGTTGCGGCCCGCGAACCTCACGAGAGCATTGTCAATCTGGCCTACGAAAATGTCAACCAGGTGTACAAAACAAAGTTCGGAGTCGTGATTTCCCAGGGCGCGTTTACTGATTTGATCGTATGCTTGACGGAGTTCTCCAAGAACCTCAAGTTTCAGAAGAAGAGCTTGGCAGCTTTGGAGCTGTTGAAATCTCTGATCCCTACTATGCTCAAGACACCAGAATGCCCGCTGTCGCAAAAGTACAACAACATTCCACCTCCCGATGGAGCCACAAAGTCTTCCGAAAAGCGATCACGATCAAATACGTCTGTCGAGGAGGGCTACTGGTTCCCTGTCCTCTTCGCCTTCCACGACGTTCTCATGACTGGCGAAGACTTGGAAGTCCGATCGAATGCCCTAGAGTACTTCTTCGAGACTCTGCTCAGGTATGGTGGTACTTTCCCATCAGAGTTCTGGGACATTCTGTGGCGCCAACAGCTTTATCCCATTTTCATGGTATTGAGGTCTCGGCCAGAGATGTCCAATGTTCTCAACCACGAAGAGTTGTCGGTATGGCTCTCGACAACTATGATCCAGGCCCTGCGAAACATGATCACCCTGTTCACACATTACTTTGATGCCTTGGAGTACATGCTTGACAGATTCCTGGAGCTTTTGGCACTCTGTATCTGCCAAGAAAACGACACCATTTCTCGAATTGGAAGCAATTGCTTGCAGCAGCTTATTCTCAAGAATGTCACCAAATTCAAGCCAGAGCACTGGAACAAACTTGTTGGTGCTTTCTGTGAACTGTTTGAACGAACTACCGCCTATCAGCTCTTCACAGCCACTGCGATCAACAACACGGCTTCGATATCACCCCCACCTAATGGCCTCGAGTTTTCGTCTACTTCAACTGGAACCACAGCTGTGGACGAGACGTCCCTTAAAATTAATGGCAGAGAAGAGGCGGACGATGACTCTATTCCGCCCCCTACAGCTGAAGACGAGCTCCAGACGCCAGTGGCAGAGCATCCTCAAGTGCCACTCGAAGAGTTCAGGCCATCTTCAAACCTTCAGCAGCAGCCCGTAGTAGTGACCGCAGCTCGAAGGCGATTTTTCAACCGAATCATCTCTCGTTGCGTTCTGCAGCTCTTGATGATCGAGACGGTCAATGAGTTGTTCAGCAACGACACTGTCTACGCACATATCCCCTCACGAGAGCTTCTGCGACTCATGTCATTGCTTAAGCGGTCTTTCCAGTTCGCTCGACGCTTCAATGAGGACAAGGAGTTGCGAATGAGGCTTTGGCGTGAGGGCTTCATGAAGCAGCCCCCCAACCTACTAAAGCAAGAGAGTGGCTCGGCTGCAACTTATATCTCCATCCTTTTCCGCATGTTTGCAGACAATGCGCCTGAGCGACTGGAGAGTCGACCTGCCGTGGAGGATGCGTTGGTGCCCCTTTGCAAGGATATTGTCCACGGCTACGCTTGCCTCGAAGAGGAGAGTCAGCATCGAAACATTGTTGCATGGCGCCCAGTTGTCGTTGATGTGCTAGAAGGCTTTGTTACGTTCCCTGAGGATGCCTTCAAGAAACACATCCCTGACTTCTACCCTCTTGCGGTCGAGCTGCTCACCAAGGATCTCACAGCAGACTTGCGAGCATCGCTCTTGCTGGTGCTACGACGAATTGGAGAAGTTGGGCTGGGTATCGAAGGCATGACACAGGCCGGCCAACGGAGAGACAGCGAGGTTAGCCGAGCTACGGTAGAACCAATGGGTGACCGAGAGGCAGACGCGAGGAGAATGCTCTAGGATGGGCTTCCTCCGCGGCTGTTGACGGTGAAGAGAAACAGGGCGTTGGATGGAATAATAGAGAATGTTGGTTTTCATGACGTTGTTCTAGATACCCCAGGCCATACGATACGGCGATAACCCAGCCTGGGGGTTTGTATTATGAGTTGTATCGGGATGTGGCAATATATGCATGTTTATATGGGTTTTCCAATGCTGGTCATTGCTTTATTCGGGGGTTGAACCGTGAGGTCTCCATTTTGTGCTTTTTGCATGCCACCTTTTGAAAAAGTCTGGGCAAGTTTGATTTTTTTATTTTCATGTTCTAGTGAATCATCCACTTCGGCTGGTCCCTGTGCTGTTTCATCCTGCATCTCCTCTTAGTCGAGTATTTGGCTGATGTACCTGGCCAATGGCTCCGCCTCCTCCTGTACCGTTCGATCTGGAAGTGTTCTCAAAGCTTGCTTGAGCTCCCCATCGTGCGAAGCAGCTGTCTTGACTACATTACGCACAATAGCATTCTTGTCCGCCGAGTCTCCCGCGATGCGCATAATGCTAACGAATGACTCATAAAAGACAATGAGGGTCTGGTGCATGAGCACATCACTTGTGTCCACCATGCTCAATGCTGCCCACTGGAGTAATCCGTGGCCGATAGACTCCTCAGCATGCCCAGGGAGGGGGAACAGGTCTGGGAAAGGGGATATAGCCATAGCGCGGGGATGAAGAGCGGTAAGACGGGGAATGAGTCGTAGAAGGCGGTCTTGCGCAAAGGTTGCCTGACGATTTATGATTGCGGGACGGCAGAGTGTGACGATGAGTTCGAGGTAATGACGATCCCATATGACCAGGCGCCAAAGACTGGCATGGCCGGGGACATGATGCTTGATGAGCCCTGTTTCGGATGTGCTGCTACCGTTGACGGCGTTTGTCATGGCCGACTGGGTTTCAGGCACGATATCACAGTCTGCCTCTAGCAAACTACCTAACACCCGCGTAGCTCGTCCTCCAACATCTGAATCTGGGGAACTCAGCCATGTTCGGAGCAGTTCTTCGACGACCTCAGGCAAAGAAGCCAGAGAATCAACCTCTGCAGGACTGCTGGCTGCCTTTTGGATAATGTTCAAAGCAAGAAGATTTGCACCAGGAAGCGGTGATTGAAGAGCAGAGATCAGGGATTCAGCGCCGCCAAGAGATAGACACTGTGTAAATGAGAAGGGAGAAAGAAGCTTGGTGGTGAGAGAGAAGACGGCGGTTGGATCTTGGGTGGTCGTCTTGAGGAGAGACATGAGTGGCGGGAGGAGAGTTGGTTGGATGATAGGGATATTTAAAGCTGCGATAGGTCAGTATGTATGGTTGAGCGGTACAGAATGATGATTTACGTGTGAGCTGAAGCTCGACATCGTCAAAGAGCTTGTTGTCTAGTGTTGCTGATTCGTTGCCAGTCTCATGAAGTTCAGAGAGGTGGGCCAGCAATTCTGCTAGGCCAGCAACAGGGGCGCTTTCACTGTTCTGGGGAACGACTCGCTCAGACATGATATCTATGTATGATCTAGGTTAAACGAGAGAAGAGTTTGGTAAAGTGTTGATTGCGTAGTAGTTGATGGTTTTGTTGGTGGATGTAAGCTGCAAGTTTACAGAGGGGTACGTAGTCTAGGAAGCCTGAAGAGATATTGATAGAGTGGCACGATACGTTTGTACCGTTAAGAAAACCCCAAGGGTAGAGCCTTCATAAATGGTAATTCTTAAACTTTGGATATTCGTTTGATTGTCCTATCTTCTCGTTTATTCTCATGATTGTCAATATACAGGCATATAGTCATCTCCAGCTTCAAAAGCAGGTCGCTGTGCTGTTTCTTCGTGAGCCTGCAAGCATATTTAATTGGCGAAAACGACTTCCAAGGGTTTATTAACTTCCCACTTATTGACTACAGGAAAACATATACAGTACCTAATGTTATGATAAATCTAACCTTAGCTATGAATAGAAACCTGAAAAAATCTCTTAAGCTACTTTTCATAGGAAAATGGATTTTCTGTTAGTGGTTCGCAAACTGTACAGTGACCTGAAGGTGCTACATCGTCATGGCGGAGTAAATTCCGCCCTCTTTTGTCCGGCGCATTCAGAACTTACACCCCGCAAAAAATCATTCTGCGTCAAACCGAATAGCCAGTAACACCAGTTCTATCTACAGCTACAATCACAACCAACCTCCTTCGAATCCTTCTCTCTACAATCCCACGACTTTCGAATTAATCTCGGGCAATCAGAACTTCCACATTCGACGCGCGCATCTCAATGTCTCGAGGTGGTCGAGGAGGTGGCCGTGGTGGTCGCGGCGGCGGAAGAGGTGGAAGGCCTAATGTTCCCTGGGACACAGGTGATGAACCTGATGCGCGTCCCTCTGAGCTATTTCCCGTATGTTGTTATCTTCTCTGCTCTATCTCCAGCGCAAGAAGGGTGACTCAGAGTGTGACACATCGCTAATACGACACAGCCATACCTTGTCCCAACCCCTCGAGAACTCGCCTCACACGAAAAGGCAGCCGTGCAACATCTTCTCCTGCTCCGGCACCAAGTCCACTCTTCTCCTCTGTACACATCTAAGCGCACAGCCATCAACGACCCAACAGCGCCTCGTAAACACTACGGCCAGGCACAGAAGAATGCCCGCTTTGGCGTCAAGAGCAAGGCCTCTCTAGACCCGTTCACCGCTGTGCCCACCTACTCCCACAAGTTCGTCCGTGAGGAACGTGCTCTTCCCGATTGGTCTAACCGCCCAGTATGTCGTGAGCTCTTCCCCAGCGAACTCTACGAAATCATCGATGCTGCGTCTGCCAAAAACACTGGCCTCCCTGGCGGCTTCAAGCGCCGGAAGCTGGAACTCAGCAGTGTCAACGCGCTTCCTAGCGCAGAAGAAGCGTTTGGCATGGGAGGCGATGGTGAGGACGAGATGCAAGGTCGTAACCTTCTCGAGCGTCTGCAGGCGCTCAAGGACGAAGAGGGCGATGAGGCTGGCGATCTCGAGGACGAGGAAGGTATGGAGGAGGAAGAGCAGGATGAAGTGTACGATGATGAGGATGCAGGTGATTACGACGCCGAAAACTATTTTGATGGCGGTGATGAGTTTGACGACTATGGTGATGATGGCGGGGATGGAGAGGGGACATACTAGACATCTCCGCTGGCTATTTTCACAAGAACAACAAAAAAGCGGGCTTTGGAGAGGGCGCAGCGATTATTTGTATATATGTATGCCACGGCACTGTATTGGTTTGATACCCAAGCCCGCGATCTTTATGGTCGTGTGGCAGATAATGAACTTAGGATATTTGGATCAACCTCATGATGCTGGTCTGGCGTTTTAGAGAAGCTCAAAACATGGGCATTGGCCGTTGTATTGCACTCAACAGGCTTCTGCTGGGTATGTCCAGGATATTCCTACTCCTGAGCCTCAGTGGCGTTGCCAAAAATTTTTTTGTCGATATTCATACATGTCGTAAGGCTGTATCCTTACTAAACTCTTCTGCTACAGCTGTTAAACCATATCCTCCACGTCCTCGAAGAAATACCTCTATGAACCGATATCTGCCGAACAAGAATGGACTCTTGCGATGTCCAACAAATTGATATTACCCCTTTCTCGCCCTCCTCCTTATCAGCTAAATCGAAGCCCTCTAAGCATTCATGCCCATAGCGTAAACTCCACTGTCCATGATACCAGCCTGGAGGCGCGATAGTCGTTCTCTCGTGTCAGCAATCTGACCAGCCTGGGCAACGATCGCACTTCCTGTGTCTCTCAACGCTAGCAACACCTCATTCAGTTGATCCTGTACAACTACGCTGCCTGCACTGCGGTCGCGCAGAGCTCGGATCTGCTCATACAGGCCGTTCTCAACGCCGGGCATATCTCGCTCAATATCTCCGCGGTACTCATCAAGGCGGGCCTTGTATTTTTCAATATCATCACAGATACGGTTGAAGTAGGTGATCAGGTCTTGCGCATCTGCATGTGTCGACGCCGCGTTTGCGCCGTTGGAGTCGGCGCCGGATGCTTGGCTAGCGAAAAGGCCAGTCTGATGATAATGCGTAGGAAGTTTGAGGTTGTCGGCGCCTCGGAAACACAGTCGAGCGTCAGCGGCGTTCTTTCGGGTTTGATCCTGGAGGGCCTTGACGGTTTGAATATCGTTGTTAAGGGCGACTTGAACGGTACGGAACTTTGATTCGACAAACTTTACGTCCAGACCAAGTTGTTCAATGTCTTTCTCGTGCTGGGGCATGAATTCGCCAATCTCGTCTCGCATCTTGATAACTCGTTGGATACCCTTGTCTAGCAGCGCAATTTCGTCTTGTACAGGCTTAGCGAGGTCATCGAAACGGGTGCGTGGGCGGATGCTATCATAGTTGATTTGGACGGCCGAGACCTGGTTCGTAGATTGGCCTAGTGTGTTGCTCTGTTGAGGTTGAGGTTGAGCTTGGCCACTATTCAAGTTAGCGACTATCATTAGAAAGAGCTGCATACAACTTACAACAGGCCGGTGCTCGTAGCGGGCTTTGCTTGGGACTGGCCGAAGAGGCCAGTTCCGGTGTTGCTCTGGGTATTTGTCGCTGTCGATTGGCCAAACAGACCTGTGCCTGTTTGTTGAGGCTGCTGCTGCTGCGTTTGATTCTGAGTAGATTGCCCAAAGAGACCGGTGCCGGTCGTCGTTGACTGTTGAGTATTTCCTGATATTCCCCAGTGAGCTCCTGATATTTGCGGCTTCTGGCCAAAAAGACCAGTTCCAGTCTGCTGCTGACCTTGCTGTTGAGTATTGCTGGCGGCGGCATTGCCAAAGAGTCCAGTGCCAGTGCTCTGTGTTTGCTGTGTGTTTGTAGCGCCTGTGTTTCCGAATAGACCTCCAGTCGAGGCTGTAGCCGTGGTTCCTGTGGTCGATTGTCCAAAAAGACCACCACCCGTCGCAGGCTTTTGCGCGGCGGCTCCAAAGAGAGACATGTTGCCGGCTGGCGCTGTTGCTGTATTGGCGGTGGGAGGAGTGGCAGATGAGATGAGGAGACCAGCAGGTTTAGAAGTGGCGGTTCCACTGGACAACAAGGTGCGCCGGTTAGCAAGAGGAGGTTAACGAGGTTGTGAGAAGCTCGCGCAGATGAGATGAAGTAAACGGGCTGGGTTAGGTTGGGTGGATATGGTGGTGAATGATTGTTTTGTTAAAGACTGTGGAGCTTACAAGGCGTTAGCAGCACCAGTGTTGATGCTTAAACCGCCTGCTGGGCCGCTTGCTGATCGGTTCAATGACATGCTCAGGGCAAAAATAGAGCCGTTGGAGCAAATGCGACAGTGGCTACAAAGTTAATTTCACGCGATATGCCCGTGTTTTGATGCTGCGACACGACAAAAAAGTCCACAAGCTGCTTGGGAGAGTTGGCGCTTGGACCAATTTGGTTCTCGGTGAGTCTCGGTGAGGGACCCTGGAGCTGCGGTGAGCCTAATTCCGGAGAAATGTGGTGCCGATCAACCAATAGCTGCTCATTATGAGAGCTCGAGCTTAATGTCTTTGTAGGTAGGTTCGTAATTCATGTTTCGATATTCACATACCATTTATACTTCCGTCACTAGCATCACACGACCCAAGTTCTTTCAACAGAGTCGCCAATATGGATATCGACGAGGATGATGATCTTTACGTGCCAGACGAGCCCAAGACTGAGAGCGCACCCCCAGAGGATAAGAAGCCCAAAGCCGACGACCTAGAGGAAGGTGAAGAAGAGGATGAAGGTGCGGCTATGGACGAGGATGATGACTCTGATGATGACGACTCGGTATGTGACCATGTGACCTGCGAAACATCTGAAGTGTACTGACTGACAGCGCCTTGTAGGATATCGACATTATTACGGAGCGCAAAGATGGCACCAAGCCAGCTCCACCACAGTATGCGATCCCTCCATGCTCTGGTTGTAGAGAGGATACTGATCAGTCTTTCCAATTCCAGGCAGTCCAAATATAGCGATATTCGGAACATCCCCCAAAGGACAGCTTCCAGTGACGTGCCAACACAACCGGCGCCAGCGAAGAAGGATTCAGAATCGCGGCCATCAGTCAATGTTGCGGCGCCCAGCGCCGACAAGACTTCGGCCGCCGCATCGAAATCGACGATCGACGTGAACGCAAACCCAATCCATCCTGGAACCGGGAAACCCATCACTCAGGTCAACATCGACGAAGGTTAATAGCACTCCATTGGTTCCTGATGCGCAAAGACTAACAAGACCACTTCAAGACCTTCCAGATAGTGATAAACCATGGCGAAAACCCGGTACTGATATCAGCGACTACTTCAACTACGGCTTTGACGAGTTTACATGGGCGCTTTACGCTTCCAAACAAGAGACTGTCCGGGGCGAGTTTGGAGCCGATGTCTTTGCCCAGAATAACAAGAAGATGATGGAAGACTTCAACATGATGATGATGGGCGGTATGGGCATGCCAGGAGGTGGAAACTCGGGTGCCCAGCAAGGGGGAATGTCAGGTGGAATGGACGGGATGCCTCCTGAGATGCAAGCCATGATGCAGCAGATGATGGCGTCAGGAATGGATCCGAGCCAAATGGACCCCAGTCAAATGAACGCCATGTTTTCCGGCATGCAGAACGCTGGAGGAGCTGGTGCACAAGGCGGACAAGGCGGCCAAGGAGGCAATTTTGGCGGTGGTTTTGGTGGTAACCAAGGTGGCTTTGGATATGACCAGAACATGTCCGGAGGTGGAGGCGGCCGAGGTGGATTTGGAGGTCGCGGACGCCGTGGGAGATGGTAGTCGGATCCCCCAACAAATCACACGCAAAATGAAACATCAGAAGAAACCCCCCGGGAGATTAGAAGAGGCAGCTTCTAAATCCTCACACCCGCTAAGAACTGACGGGTTTTGTCGATTTATTAATGGGAGAACCTGGCGTTGGGGCATATTGCCGATAGGCATGGGACCATGATAGATTGGCTCACTTGAAGGGCCACTCAAGAAGAGTTATTTCTTGAGGCGTAGCTTGAATACACGTCTCTTGAACTTGTTTTCTACTTACAGACCATGCCAATGACTGCTTCACAGCTTAACTTCTACAATCTTTGCTGGCTCTGTTTCTCCATTCACGGGTACTGCGTTCGCCCCAGAAGTGGCAACGTACAGTACTCTCTCATCGTTACCAAACACACAAGCTGTTGAGCCCGCAACGGCGAAACCTTTCTCTTCACCTGCCACCGTCACAGCCTCTCCGCCAGCCGCAGGGATTCGTACTACTGTGTTGGAGATATTGGTGCACACGTAGAGTGTACCGTCGCGAGCCACAGCGAAATCATCTGCCACAACTCCTGATGCAAGAGTTTCCACAGGACCTGTGACCTGAACTCCTTGCGTAACGGGAACACGGTATACGGAGAAGCGGGTTGTGGTAGTGTAGTAGACGTATGTTTGGTCTGAAGACCGATGAACTTTGATACCGTTGATGCCAACTTGGAAAGGGGCATCGGCTGGGATCGTCATGGTCTCTTCTTCCAGAGCAACATTGTATGAGCCCGTGGTGATGTCGAGTTTGTATACTCTGCCGTAGAGACAATCTGTGACGAGAGCTGTGTTCTCATCCCACGTAGCAATGCCATTGATCATACCAATCTCAGACATATCAGTAACCTTTGTCACCTTTGGCTCTTCTCCAGTGAGATCTGCGAGCCAGATACTCCATGATCCAGGTTTTGGTTTGGAACCACCGATCATGTCAAATGAGCCCGCGCTCACAGCAAAGATGTCAGGTTTGAGGGAACAGATGCCAGTCAGAGCCTGGTTAGGGATATCATCTGACAGAGGAATGCGTAAGATCCGAGAGCCAGACGATTTCTCTGGTTCAATGGCCCAGACTTCGGGGACATCTAGACGAGTTGCCAGGACGGTGCCGTTAGGCCTGATAGTGATGTTCTCAAACCATGTTGGTTGGGAAGTGAGCTGGAATAATGTGCTGGTAGACATAATCTTTCTTCTGCTGGAGTATTCTAGGGAGAGGCTGCTTACGGGCTGGATAGCTTCGACTTGTGCTGTCTTATACTCCACAAGTACTTTGGATACCATTGCCTCCTTTAGCGTGTCCGTTGGATAAGCAGCTCACATCATCAATGTCCCCTCAGGAATCTCAAGTAAGCAATGCGTGGCATGAAGGATTGATTACTTGAAAGGTGGTGTTGACTGGTCTGCCCTTGGTATTCCTTCGTGGGAAGGGTATTTCATGAGACGGTGCATAGTGTTAAGGAATACCTCAAGTTATAGATAAATGCAAAAAAGTTTCAAATAGTTCTTATCACTCCTTGCGCTGCTTGAACAGACGATTCAGCCCAAAATAGAGATATCGGCGTCCATTTCCAAGACGTTAGCCTCTGGGCATAGGTAAGAGAATACAGAGGTGTGACTGACTTGGAGCACGATGTGCCGGGAGTTAGTATCCATCCAAGCTGACTTTCTAGTGCTTGATACCTTAAGTGGAAGTGGATTTAAAAACCTTCTTTCTATTTATTGAATACTCTCCAACATCTAATAAGATAATCCTTACAAGGGTGCGAAGAGAATAAGGCTTATTGAAAGGGTCGACGCGGATGCAAGGCATCGCCGTGGTCAAGAGACAACGCGACTAGCGACTCTTGGCGAGTACCTCAGGCTAGGAGCTGTTTTCTCTGCCAAAATGTTTCTGTTCGGGTGACTATCTGGATGTAAGTCTCCTTCATCAAGATCCCAAGGTCGCAAAGGCTTTGTCAGACCCATACAGATATGCGGTCATAAAGCTTGACAAATCATTGTGTCTCCTATCCGAGTCTTCCTATCATCTTGAGCTTCTAGCCTTCACTCCATTTTGAGTTTCCCTATTCTATTGGTCCTAATAGATGTTCAATCTCTGTGTGAATCTAAAGTTTTGTTCGCACCAGACCACAAACTCTTTCTCGTCGAATCCATATGGCATGTTACCGAACACTATGCATCCATCGTTAAAGACACAAGCATACGAGTTGCCGTCACTCACATTCAATGCCAGCGCATTGATCGAAACCTCTTGGTCCTGTTTCTCCTGTAGGGTCTGCTCTAGACTGCAGTACTGACCCTTGAGGTCGAACCTGAAACGGCTGTCTCGGTACTGCGCAACCCATGCCCCTCCAACACCGAGCCAGAGACTCTCCGCGGCAGATCGAACTGCGTTGGAAGTGACTTGCAAGCCATCGTGAACGATCTCAGGAGATAGCTCCCACTTCTCGGTTCCGTCATCTACACGAGTGTAGAATGTCTCTCCAGGACCGAGATAGAGAAACGGTGGACGCTCGACATCATTCTCGCCATAGAATTCTGTGACTTCTCCGTAGTTTTCAAGATTGGAGCTACCTTCAATCCATAGTTAGTATAACGATACCTTGGTCCGATGGGAATACCTACTTATAGCGGCAATATTCCCCTGCCAGGGACGACTGCATCGAAAATAGTCTTCACCAGGACCAAGAATTATGTACTCGGCCTTGCTTTCTCCATGTGTATGATCAAAGTCGAGTTTCGAGTCCAAGGCCTTTGAGATCCTTCCATGAACCCGGCTTCAATGAATAGATCAGCATCAGTAAGCTTAGCCTATAACGATGTAAACCTACCCGTAACTCCTGACAGGACCACTGAAGAAGTAATCCTCTCCTGAGAGGGTTACAGTTGGAGGTTCATGAGAGAAGTCTTCCTGTTGGGACGGGCGACCAATCAATGTACTGGGGCAAGACATGCTATTCTCAACCATCTTGTAAAGTTGCGTAGTTGGGTCAGATTGGAGTGAAAGTTGTAAACCGGCACGAAGTGGCATGGCTGATAACAATCTTTCGAAGAGCCCTATGCATGGACTTTATGCAATTGAGAAAACAGTGAGAAGAAGTCTCGTGATCGATTGCTGCCTGCGATCATCGTTCCTGTTTCATGAGCCTGGAGAGCAGCTTTCAACGGTGGTGTTGGTATCACAAGAGGTTTGTCAGACTCAAACAAGCTGTGAAAGGACCGACTATCTCTGAATAGGGGCATATCTTCAAAGGTTCGCGGTTTGGTAAGACATACTGCGTTTGCTTAAGTTATTTCCACTCAATATCAACGTCTAGTGACAGGTTTCCCACATCGATCACAAGAGAGGCTGGGCGATGTAATGATATTTGTATTATCCGACTAGCAAATAAGGATCCATTTCCAAAGGGTATCAAAGCAAACTCGTTGCTATGCATTCAAATTAGCAACACGCAGCTGGTCTGGCACCACCACCTGACCATCCAAACCACTTTCATTATCATGACAAGGCGTTACCAACAATATGAATTTGCGACAATCTCCCGCACTTACATGGGTATACAGCTAACAAAGGCGACATATTTCTAAGCAACAGTAAGCGCTTAGGTAGGAATGAACTTTTGAGAGTCCTTCTCCTGCTGCTCAAACGACTGTGAAAAGGCTGCTAGACCAGCAACGATGCCAGCAGCCATGAAAAGGACCGAAATGATAGACCAGATAACACCCCAGCACTGCGAGGAGCCGCCATATCGCTTTGCAAAAACACTAGCGTCGGACGAGTTTACTTTACGCAGGATCAGATCGTCGCAGATATCCCACACGCTGTAAAGCGAAGACATGACGCCGATGAAGAGGACAACAAAGCGAAGGGCCTGAGCGTGCGAGATGAACCAGCAGGCGACAAGGAGTCCGACAGCGAGAAGGATGGTCAAGATGGTGAGCCAATCACGCTTTCCCCACCAGAGAGTCAGGAGGAAGCAGACGGCGAGGACGATGCTGGCGACTTTGCTGGCGACGATGTTGAAGCCGCAGAAGGTGAGCAGGGCACCGATGATGGATGAGCCAAGATAGCCCGCGGGTAGAGTAATGGCGCTCTTGCCGCCGACCATATGAGTTACGCCGCCTTCGTTGGGATCAAGACTGATAGACTTGACACGGCCACCTGTGAGTACAGCAGTGATGGCGTGGCCAAACTCGTGAAAGGCGATGACCAGCATCTGTAGCTAGTCAGTAGCTGAATCGAACCAGTGATTGGCATGGCAGGGCATGCATACCTTGAAAGGCCACAGGACCATGCGGACGTAGGGAACGTTCCATAGAATAGCGATCACCACAACATAGACAGCGATGATGCCCAATGTGATTTGCTGTGTGCGAGTTGGGTTCTGGAGATCGCGTCTGGTCAGAGAATCGATGGTGTTTGCAGCTGCATACTCTACAGCCATAGCATAGGGATCTGGATGCGGAGCCATGGTGGTTGTTTGCCGCTGGCCGTTTTAGTTCTCTCGAATTGCGTTCACGGGTAAGAACTTAAATGCAGCCGTTTGTTTACTTAAATCGCAAAGTCAATAAAGGAAAGAAATGACTGTTGATGATCAGCGAAAGGCGAAGAGAGTTAGTTGATCAAGTTTGTGGTTATGAAAGAAGGAAGTTTTATTGATCCAAGTTCCCCTCCATTGATTGACATTCGGCATTTGGCGCCTCGTAAGCCGCCTCCTCTTGACTTGTCTTGGCTCGAGGTCAATTCCTTGGTGTTTACGCGGCATTCCGGGCGGAGCTGAAACAGCGCCTCGCTGTAGAATGTGGCTGGAAACACACTCATTGGCTGGTATTAATAGGCTGGGGTTGCTAGGGCAGCCCCCCTGTAAATGTCCATTAAAACTTGGAGCTGACTACGTCATCTGCCTTTGAAGTGCACACGACCTTGAATAAAGGATGATCAAGGGTCCTTCTGGAAGTCAAAATTAACCCTTCTTATTTATTGGGGTAAATGGGACCCTTATCCTGACTTCTTTGTTCCTTTGAGATGGGGTTTCTTGAGTCATTATATCGTGGACAATGCGATCAAAATGTCGCTCAACTTGGTGATATGTTCCTGAGTATCAGGCATATATCATTGTCTTGATCATGACAGAGCACTTGTTGCTAAACGCTCGTTTGATACTTTGCCTGCGAGCACGTTAGTATGGACTCCGTTGCTACTCAATTTAAAACCATTTCCAGAGGTTCTATAGGTGGTAACAATGGTCATCATGAGAACTACTGACAAGCAGCGCCGCCTTTCTCTTCACTAACAGCTTACCTTTAGTCTAGCAATCATAAACAGAAAACAGCTCCATGAAGCTTCCAAATCTTTCTAGGCTGACCCATCTATCACTCACTGCCAACAATCCAGTTCTGTGGGCCCAGATAACGAACCAACAACCAGGATCTTGGCAAAAAAACACATTGTCATGATACCGCACCACAGCATGGACCTTGCTGACCTTGATACCTCAACTAAGCGGCCCTACTAGAAAAAAAATGCTACGTTAAAAGCAATGTCTCCCGCACCACAGATCCCACCCATCTCAACTTCGCCAAATATCTCCCAAACCACACACAGCATCTTCGCCGCCATCATGGCTACCGATTTTGAGAAACAGAGTTACTGGCACAAACGCTTCTCGACCGAAAAGGCCTTCGAATGGCTTCTTCCGTCGGCTGACTTCATGCCGTTAGTCAAGCCCGTTCTCGACCGGCTCGATCCGGACACGGCCCGCATCCTCCACATCGGCTTCGGCACGAGCGACCTACAGAATCACTTCCGGTCCCGGGGTTTCCGTGACGTGTTGAACGTCGATTATGAGCCGCTCGCTATTGATCGGGGCCGCGACCTTGAAGAGCAGGCTTTTGGGGATGTTCAGATGCGTTACGGTGTCCAGGACGCTACTCAGCTGGATCTGAGAGAAAAGTTCGATCTTATTGTAGATAAGAGCACCGTCGATGCGATTTCGTGTGGTGGTGAGATGGCATTACGGCGCATGGTTGCTGGTATCAAGGGTTGTCTGGCGGATGGTGGTGTTTGGATTTCTTTCAGCTATTCAGCGTATCGATTTGACCTGGATGATTTGCCATTCGATGTTGAAGTCCTTGCTAAAGTCCTCACAAGAAAAACACACCCAAATGACCCTGATATTTATCACTGGTGTTATCTCCTACGGCCGAAACACGACACACCTTTGGATTCCCCCATAGATAAAAACGACAACCCCGCTGGACAAGGATAAAGCGGTAGTTCATACCGAATGGATAATTTATAATGATGCATATCACAACGGGGGAACCTTCCATTCTCCCCATGAGCATATCCCAGTGAGCAGATTGAGGTTCAAAGAGCAACCTCAACGACTTCCTTCCCTCACTGCGCCATATCGATAGGAACAATATAATAGGATCAGTGCGATGCCTCAAGCAAACGATGTATGAAAATACCACTTATGTATTACGCATGCTTTGGCTAGAGTCTCGGTCATTTGCCAAACTCCCTTACCGTACTGAGGTAACTATCAAAAACTACAATTCGACCTTGACTTACATAACATTCATTTCGATAATACGGAGTAAATCCCAAAGCGCTATTTCGGACAAATAATCCGCCATCATAGTTGCAAGGAGACTTTTCAAGACGAGACCCAGTCACCACCATGTTATTGCGAGGTTTAAAGGTCCACCCCAGATTGGGAAACCTTCTCAAACGTGCTCATTCCGTGCCAAGACCACGCATTCCCAGCTAAACCGTCATAGACGAACCTATCAGGACATTGATGACAGATACTTACACCTGCAAGACTACAGAGTTGGTGGGTAGTTTAAATCTAGGCTAATTTTATGCTTATCTACACCGTTGAGAAGAGGCAGTATAGGAGCTGATCGGTTGAATATTCTAGATCTGATTCAAGGTCGACAGTACCTATTCAGGTATCAACTTATTTACTCGTTGGAATAGAATGAACACGTCTTTGATCAAGCCTCTCCCTGCTCTCATTCTCTGGGTTTGAAACTTGAGCAACATGTCTATCTTAGACGGGCCATGTGGATGAATGAGACTTGGATTCTCTCCTCTATCCCACTCCTTCAATTGAGCAAGTATAGAACCCCAGTCAAGAGAAAACCTGCTCACTGTGGCGTGTTACCATCCCGGCTAATCTATCCTCGCAATGATTTAAAGACTGCGGGTGTCCACACGTCTAAACGGCTATCCAACCTCCATTGAAGGATCAATTCATCACAGCCATGTCTCGTTCAAAGACGATGGCTTTGTCAGCCCTTCTAACACTATGCGTCATTGGGGTACAGGCCGATGGAACAGGCCTCATCGGCTGGGGAAAGACGATGTATAATCCCACCTGCTCCTTCGCCTGTCGCCAAGTCATTCGAAAACAGCCTCTTTCTTGCACGCCTACCGAGTCGACAGAAAATCATGGCACAGCGCATAATTCGATCACGACACCTCCCGATTGTTTTGTGGAGGATCATGCCTTTCTCAAGACCATGGCTCTCTGCATCGATACATACTGCCCTCTTGCAGGAAATCCTTCAATGAGTTTGATTGAAGACTATTGGGCATCACATCTTGGAACAGGAACTATTGGGGATTACCAATATGTTCCTGTTTTGTCATATGAAGATGCGTTGACCAAAGCCAGAGAGGACGAATCGAAGGCCTCTCACAACTCCAGTTCCAGTTCTAGTCACAAGACTGGTGGCCACCACATGAAGAGAACTCCTTTGCTGCGACGCCATGGTGGTCATGACACTTCTTCCCCTGAAGGTCTCAGCACCTTCAACGTCTCCAGTCCTCTGCTTATCACGGCCGGTGGAAGCGATCCCCTTAACGAGACCAGCTTCATCGGACCGACTGATTGGCAACTCCAGTACAACTACCTCTATGACTTCGAGACTAACGAGGCAGGCCACACAACAATGACTATCGTCATTATTCTCGTTGCCTTATTCCTCCCGACCGTCCTCTCGCTGCTCAGGTTCATCCCTGGTCTGACCAAGAGTCGAGGATGGACTTACTGGCAGTCATTTCTGGTCTACCCAGCAGCATTCGGCCGACGGCACCGTGAGCCCACCATTGCTGGAAATGTTCCTAGCCGGGGACAAACATTATATATCTTCCTTATCAGCATTCTCAACATCCTCCTCTGGCTCGGACCATATACCATCCATCAGCCACAAGCCAGCTTTGCATCACTTAAGATGCAGACAATTAGTATCGTTGGTAACCGTGCTGGTGACATGGCCATGGGCAATGTTGTGGTTTTGTTTCTCTTTTCAACTCGGAACAACATTCTTCTTTACGTCACGGACTGGAGTCATAGCACATATCTTTTGCTGCATAGATGGCTTGGGTACTGGGCTGTATTCCACACAATTGTGCACTCAGCCATGCTTCTGGCAAATTATGTTATTCAAGGAACATACGAAGAAGAGCTAGTGCGTGAGTACTGGATCTGGGGTATTGTAGGGACAGTCGCAGTCTGTGCGATCCTCCCCTTCTCTCTCCTGCCAGTCAGACAAAAGGCATATGAGTTCTTCCTGGGCTCTCACATTATACTGGCTCTGCTCTTTATTATTGGATACTACTATCATATCTGGTACCTTTATGAGTACAACTGGGGCTACGAGATCTTTGCATTCGTGGCTGGCGGCATCTGGGGCCTTGAGCATATCATCCGCCTTGCTCGCATGGCCTGGCAAGGTAGCCGAAAGGCAACCGTCTCAGCTATTTCAGATGTCGATGGAGAGTATATCCGCATTGAAATTGATGGGAAGCCTCTGGGGAGTGGTGTTGCATATCTCGCTTTTCCTACGCTTTCATGGCGCTTCTGGGAAACTCACCCCTTTTCTGTCGCATCTTCTGGCCCTTTGGTTAGTGAGGGTAGCTCGCAACCCTCAACAAACGACCCCGAGGAAAAGGGTTTGGCAGTATCGCCAAGCTCTGAGACAGATGCTGAGAAGGCTGTTGGTGCCGGTCAGAACACTACCGTTATTAGCACAATTGAGGGAAGTTCTACAGTCTTTTATGCTCGCGTCCGGGCAGGCATAACTAAGAAACTTGCATCACGAGTGTCTGGACTGCAATCTCAACCACTCAAACTTCGTGTGGTAGTCGAAGGACCCTATAACCATTCCGGCCATATTTCACCACAACTCTCTCAGTGCAAGGATATCTTGTGTATCGCAGGAGGCGTAGGCATCACAGCCTGTCTCCCATATGTCCGGCAAGGTGCTTCAGGTAGCACAAAACTCTTCTGGTCGAGCCGTAAGAAGGGTCTCATTACGGCTCTGACGCCGGCTCTTGCTGATCTGCCCGGGAGCGTACAAGTCGAAACGGTTGTGGGGGAGCGTTTGGACCTCAGGGGCATCTTGACTCAAGAATTGATAGGGTCGAAAGAGGATGGTGCCCTGGCAATTGTTATGTGTGGGCCTCCTGGTATGTCTGATGAAGTGCGTAAGGATATTGTTGAGATTGTGAGGAGTAGCCCATTATGCCGCGCCTATATTCTCTTGGATGAAGCCTTTTCGTGGTAGTTTGGCGGTATGGCTTGTCACAATCAAACAAGACGACGGGTCAAGATGACGATCTGCCCACTTCACGAAATCTCTTACAAAATTGCCTGAATGATTCCGAACTAGGTCTGTCCATCCCTAGACTACTAAACTTACTATCAAATGGATCTTCAAATTATCATTTACCTGGTTTGCTTATATGTAGGTAGGTGGTAGGTGTCAGCGGATCTTGATGGACCCATCTGATGAGAAGCGCCGGCCGAGTGGATTATCTATTTGAACTCCATTTTATTTAATACATTCCTGTTTCAAGACGAGCTTCTAGATCAAGCTAGATACATACTCTTGTGTCGCTTTGACCAGTTTTGACGTAAACTTCAATTTCGGCTTGGATAGTTCAGTTCAGCCTTGGGCATGTTGCAGCTTGGATCAGAGCGAGATCCTCAGGCCATCACCGTAAGCTATCGACGAGAAAAATTTCCTCTGTGTCATTCTCTCGTAAGCAATCTCGTATTGTATATCGGATCGAAAAGGTCAGTATCGGCATGTTATTGGTTAGGTAATGTCAAGGTCACATTGATGGGCGGCGCTGACCCGAACGAATAATTGACAAATACCAAGAAATATAATGCCAGGTACAGAAGAATTCTCCCGTTTTTTTGTTTTTTTTACCCCTGGCAGATGCATGCTTGAGCTTGGCCCTGCAGAGAAGGACATGCAGCACATTACAGATCGAGTTTGTCATGCGGTGGCGTCAACAACGCTCTGGAACCTCGTGTCTCGTGAGACCACCTACCTATTATGTGTTTTTCTTTTGCAGAATTACGTTGTGGCTGAAGAGATTAGTACAGTACGTACCTAGATAGATGGTAGGGTTTGTCTCATGCGTCCGAGTGTCCGAACAACCACATGGTAACTGTTTAGTGACATGCAGATCCATAGATAGTTCCCCGATGTTGGATCTATACTTGGCCGACTATAAAAGAGTTTTTCCCTCACTATAAGATCTGTATTAAGAACCTACTTTAGAACCCAACAGTTGTCAAAACGACATCCAATGACTTGGGACCCAACATAAAAAACGGACCGACCTGGGCTAAGCCTGTTGAGCGAGTTGCAAAACAAGTGTCGTTTCTGGTGCCCGTTGGCTAAAAGCTCTGCTTTGCCCTGCTTCTCGGCTGTGACATCCTTGGCTCTGATCGATCAATGAATTCATGGGAAAAGCCTCGGCTGCTCAGCGGGTCCCTTCTGAAATCTCCGCTGGCTCCGCCCGGAAGCCAAACCTCGAATAGCCTAAGGCCCCCCCGGTGCGTTAGCCCCGGCATCTTGATCCAGAGTCGGTAACTGAATGTCAAAATCCGTGGCTTTGCCCCGACGCGACGTCGGACGCTATCGTTAGTGATCCCTTGTTCTGGAGATTTTTCTTCAACTCGCTAGCCTAGGGTGCCCTGATGGCGTCTCTTAGCGGTGCCCTCCCATTCCCTCCTGTAAGCCATCACCAGGAACCCGCCGTCAGGCGAGATGTAATCCACTCTCAAAAGTCTTGGGCTTAGAACAACGAGGATCTCATGTGTATCAACTTTCCCTTTACGGCTCCATGCGTGGAGGCGGGTCAACGCGGAGGCGAACTGCTACCAGCTCACTAGAGTAGTTATAATGATGCTCCCTCTCTTCTGACCCCCCCGCTGCCGCGGATCTGCCTCTGCCTCTGCCTCTGCCTCTTCGTCTTACACATGAAGTTGATCACAGTAACGAGATAACATGCGCAATCCACCACTGGAGGTGGTGGCCTCATGGCCCCGGCCAAACTACGACAACCCCGTGCATCGTGGGCCTACACTGCTCATTGTCGAGGTTACTATCATGTCTGTCGCCATTCTAACTCTCCTGGCCCGTCTGTACGTCCGCATGTTCAAAGTCAACAAGCATGGACTCGATGACTGGCTTATGCTGGCTGCCATGGTAAATATCCCTCCGAACCTCGGCTGCATGTGCAACCACCGCCGATGATCATCTCCAGTGCTGACTTGTGGGACTCTAGGTGTTTGGCATTGGTGTCACTGTCTGTGTAATTCTTGCAGCTCAGCTCTACGGCTGGAATATCCACGTCTGGGATCTGAAGAAGTCTCAGGCGGAAAATGGTCGAAAGGTTTCACTTGCTGCTCAGACACTCTTCCTGTTCTCCTCGGGTCTGGCAAAGAACTCTATCCTCGTTTCTTATCTCCGCATTGCACCCGCTCGATCTTGGCTCCGAAGATTAACTTATGCCTCACTGGCCCTTGTAACTTCTCTTATTTTCATCTTCCTTATTGTTCTTTGGACACAATGCCAGCCTATCGCCGCCTATTGGAAGTTGGATGGCGGTGATAGCTGTCGTTCTGAAGGGTTTAGTGTGCTGTAAGTCTATCTTTCAATTCACTTCTCATCGTTTCGTTACTGACATGGATATTCTAGGAGCCAAGCCATCACCACTGTCATCACTGATCTCCTTGTCTGCGCTCTTCCTTTACAAACACTCTTTCAACTAAAGCTTCCTCTCTCACAACGCGTCGCCCTCATCGTCGTCTTTTCCCTCGGTCTAGTTGTTGTCTTCGCGGCATCCATGCGCGCATACTACACACATTATGTAACAGACGAAACCTACGATGTCACCTGGGCCGGCTTTCATCTCTGGATTTGGACCGCCGTAGAGGCGAATTTGGGAGTTATTTGCGGCAGCGTACCGGCACTTCGACCACTATTCCGAAGCATATTCCGATCCAAGAGCAGCAGCTACTACAACAAAACCAACTCGCACGCATATCCACCGGATACAGCTCCAGGAGTCGTGACAGTAGTCACCAGTAACAAGAAGAATTCCCGGAACTGGACCGATAGTCTTCAGCGAGGATCAAAGGGGGTGAGGATACAAGACGACCATATCGATATTGAAGGGGCTCACAACGATACCAGACGACAAAAGAGCTCAGATAGTGGAGCGTCGTCACTCGAAATGGATACATGGCCACCAGGACCACAACCTAGATCTTGGCCTACAAGCTGATGAAGCATGATAATTTGACTGACATATTGGCGTTATTGAAACTTGGGTGAGAATTGGATAAAGCTTCACGAAGCAGGGATGGGCACTATGGATAAAGATTTTGGCACTGGGGAAAAAAAAAAGGATGCAAACAGAACTTGGAGCATGATACAATCGACTAAAGACATTTTTTATTATTTTGCCCAATAACTGGCTTCTCCTATAATGAATCTTGCTTGAATTCTCGGTTATCGTTGCTACACTGTTGTTGTTCCACTCTTTCCTGGCCTACGTTTCCACCTCTGCCTGAGTGAGGTAAAGCAACGGAAAACAGCTTTTTCATACACTTCACATCTTGGATAATTAAGTTGGACATTTCAAAAAATAAGATGCAGCTGCCCAGTATCTGGAAGACCATTGATTTATATATGCTAGGCCCTGACCCCGCCTATCATCATTCCCCACTCCGTGCCGTGCCGTCCGGGTTGGGTTCCGGATCCTACTACCAATCTTCGGCCGAGTATGGCATCATTGGAAGGGATCACATAGTATCCAAACCTCTTACACGGATGAAAGTGTATAATAATACATCAGAAATAACGCTGACATCATCTTGACATAGATGCATTGTTATAGACCTCTTGGCTTAAAAGCTGTAGAGTATGGCATATCCCTTCAGTATAAATGCAATCCATATTGTAGAAACGTAACTAACTGCTTTGATAGTTGAATCTGATTTGATCTGATCTAATCCCTGCAGGCTTCACGCTCCTTGGTCTCTCAGAAATTGGTAGATCTGCGTTGTTGAGAGGTTGGCGCGTAAAGGATCAACCCCACTCTCCGCATCTGGAGAGAAGAGGTGAGCTGAGATTCCTTCCTCTTACACGCTCATATTTATGTAATACCGGGTATCTAAGTTATTTAAACATCCGTGCTCTCCTCACTTTCATCTCCTCAACTCTCACCTCAACATCTCAATAACTTTATCATCACCATGTCTCAACCAGATCCCAAACGCATCAAGACCGATGACGATGCTCCCTATGAGCTCATCTACTGGCCCATTATTCCCGGTCGCGGCGAATTCGTCCGTCTTGCCTTTGAAGAAGCTGGTGTTCCCTATTCAGACGTTGCCCAGAACACAGAGAAGGGTTTCAATGCCGTCAAGAATCTGACTTCCACCGACAACATTGGCGATGAGCATAACCCCCCGGCTCTGGCCCCCCCAGCGCTCAAGCACGGCGATCTCCTTATTTCTCAGACTCCCAACATTCTTCTTTACGTTGCTCCGAGGATTGGTCTTGCGCCCAAAGAGGGAAGTGGCTTGTACCATCTGAATGAGATTGTTTTGACTATTCTGGATGGTCTGGTCATTGAGCTCCATGATACTCATCATCCCATCGCCATCAGTCTTTACTACGAGGACCAGAAGGAGGAGTCAAAGCGAAAGTCAAAATATTTCATCAAGGGCCGTCTTCCCAAGTATTTCAAGTACATGCAGCGAGTCCTTGATGCCAAGACCAGTGGTGAAGGGCCATGGTTATATGGTGATAGTTTGACCTATGCAGACCTTGTGCTTTTCCAAGTGAGTGACAAACGGTTCACGCAATTATTCTTGCGTTTGCTAACCATTCCTCAGGCTGTCGATGGCACCAAGTTCGCTTTTCCTAAATCCATCGAAGCATTGAAGAAGTCGGGTGAATACGACGGCGTATTCAAGCTATACGATGCCGTCAAGGAGAGACCCAACATCAGCAAATATCTCCAGAGTGATAGACGCAGAGAGTACTCCGAGGGAATTTGGCGATATTACCCCGAGTTGGAAGAGGAGTAGAAGAAGGTCATGGATTCAGAAGCTACAAAGTCACAAGGAGTCAACTTGTCACCCTAAATTCATTGAGCGCAGAACTGAAATGAATTTTGTTGCCTAAATAAACTCCGAGCGTCTCCCAGATGCTATCCAAATTGCCATTCTATTTTCCTTTCCCAAAACCGTGTATTGTATACTTCCCGCTTCATAATAGTTTCATAAATCATGATCGTTGCCCATAATACGCTGTATCAATGCTCTCGTGCCTCACTTGGATGTTGTCCTTCCTCCGCTGTGACACCAAAGGATCAACGCCCAGCGTATGATCATCCCACTCGACCGCAGGTCTCTTCTCTCCAGTCCGGGTCGTCAACTCACCATATAAGTATGTTCCGCCCAATTCTCTAATACGCTGCTTGCGCTCTTCACCATCCATGTCCGCCATACCGCTAAAGTGGTCCACCATATTACTCTCGCTCACGTAGTACATTGCTCCGGCGATGGAGCGCGGGTCGACAGGCATATCTGGCCAGCGGATTATGAAGCTGACGAGAATCGCGAGTGCCATCAAAGCTAATATGCCCACTGAAAGCCGTGCGCAAATGTCATGTGAGATGCGCACCTGGGAGAGCGAGTAGGGGATGTTGGCCAGTAGAATAGGAAGAAACTCGGAAAAGATGGCCAACAGAGCCACAAGGCCAGGGAAAATTTGACGGTGCTTAACAGCGGACCAGAAGCCGGAGAAGGGGTTTGTTGGGCGAGTCAGCAAGACCGAGTTGGATGCTGACTGCGGACCATGAGACATGACCTGGTATGGCACAACCATGGCGATGGCTAGATATGTAATGTTAGTAATAATCTAGTACGACCGTGTTGGAGGAAACCTACTGATAAAGAATGCTGTCCAGCTAAAGGAGATGATGACTCCACAAGCAGCGAACAAGAACCGAACACCAAAAGTCTGACTATTCATAAAGTTCTTGAACGCCGATGCCTTGTCGAGTGTGAGATGGTAGTAAAGCAAAAACACCATCAGCCCAAGCAGAAACAGCAGAAACACCAACCGCCACGCAAGACCAAGCACAACGAACGGGTTCCTTCGACCTGTGCTTGCGACTTGCGTATCCATAGAACTCGACTCTGATAACGGACGATCATGCTGCAGGTTCTCTCCCGCATCGTCGTAGAGAACAATGCCATATTCAGTTTTCCCTGCGCGGTTCTCAAAGAAGCCAAACCCATACCGCTTCTCAGCCATTTCCTTTTCTATCCTACGCTCAGAGTCCTGCTGGGGCCTGATATCTCTGTTCGAAGCCAGCGATGCCACCCCCGCAACACTCCAGGGGTTTGCGTACAGACCAGTGTGGAAGTTTCGAAGGAAGAATAGCAGAGCGCATAGAAGAAGGATCATCAAGCCTAGGACAGCGAGAAGAATGCGCGAGGACAGAGGAGAGACGCCCAGGGCTGGTGCACAGCCTTCGTAGGCGTTTATCTTACACTGTCCGTGCATCTTGAAACCGACTGCTTCGACCGCTAAAGGTGTCAGAAGCGCCGAGAACAAGACGATAAGCATGGTGATAAAAGGTACAGGGTGGCCATCGACAAGGCCATTGAAGGGCTCCATAATGCCCGACCAGCCACCGAAGTGAAGGTTCATCGACTCTGGCCCAATAGCGCCGTCGACTCGATTCAGAGCGTGAAAGGGTTGGAACAGCTGCGCGTTGTAGTCAATGACTCGCGCAGGAATCGATAGCATAACTGCAAGTATCGGAGGAAGGAATTTGCCCAAGAAATACTTTCCGGCGTCGAGTTCATACACAGTAACCACTGTCTTGACGACTCCGCCAGTCTCTCCAGCCTCTGAAGCATCGTCAGTGGCAGTGGGAGCCAGTGTTGTAGTCTTCTCGTATGTCCTCGTTTTCCCTTCGACGGTTGAAATGATTGTAGAAGAATCTGTCCGATCCGATGTTATTGTCTTGAGTTTGTCGGTAGACTTGGTTGATAAAATGGTTGTGGGCGCAGCAGACTTGACAATGGTCGCCAATGAAGCAGGCTTGGTTGAGACGACTTGGTTAGTTGTAAGTAGGCCATCTACACCCGTCTCAACAACGTCAACAGTCGTTTCGACAGCTCCAATCTCGCTGACCAATGTCTCGCCTTCCTTGAAGACAACCACCTCAACTGTCTCAACGCCCTTGACTTTGGTAACGTAGGTTGTTGGGTCCAGCTTCTCAACCTTTTTTACCGTGTGATCAGGATCGACAGTGACGACATCTATGACTGTGGGTTTGGCCTTTTCTGTTGGTTTAGGTTTTGCCATGGGTTTCTGTTCCGTGAAGACAGAAGTGATAGTGATTTTACCATATGAGACATAGGTGCTCGCTGATGCAGTCGTCTCTCCCACACTTTCATATACAGTCGGAGCCTCCTCGGTGACAACATGCGATATAGTCTTTGTTTCTCCATCCTCGACAATGGTAGTGTAAATCGTCTCTGTCCTGTCTCCCTCCAAAGTTGAAGTATATGTGGTGACGGCACCAGGAAGTGAATAAGCTTGGGTGACTGTTATCGCTTCTGTATAGCTTATAGTGCCAGGAGCAGCTGAATCAGAGCCCGAGGGATAAACAACAGAATAACCCACACTAACGCTCGTGAAGATGGACTTGGTTGCTTCTCCCGGCCTGGTAGTGACAACCTTGGTGACCACCTTGGTTGGGATAACAGTGTAATCTGCGCTCGTCACGGTTTTGCCATCCTTTACGGTGGTGGTAAGATCCCAGTGCGTGCTGTATTCTGTTGTCGAGATTTTGGTGGTATATTTACCTGTGGTACCAGGCACGGTTACAACAGTAGATACATCGCTCACGATGTAAGTGGTGGAGAGCCTTTTTGGTCTCATCACTTCCGGAGTCATGGGCGCATCGTCTCTTGGGAAATTGGGGCTGTCATTGCGATTTCTCTTATGGATGATCTTTGCTGTTCCGTCAGAATTGGGCATCTCTATCAATGCCCAGATAACCAGTCCCACGACAGCCATAAGAAAGGCTATCTGGCCGATAATAAAATACCATCGTAAGGCTGTGGGCCGGTAAAAGGTCCGCTTCTTGTTCGATGGGAATTTCTCTGCGTTGTCCCAAGACGCCTCGTCGGTGGCTTGAGGCTCGTATCGGGTGTTGACGCCAGCCTGGTTCGAATACATTGCGATAATGACTAGAGGTCTTCCTCCAGGACCGGGCAAAGCAGGGAGTCGATAAATTATTGAGACATGAAGGAAAACGGGCCGCCCATCACTGAAAGAGAAGAAGAAGAACTAAGAGGGACGGGAAGAACAGAACACAGACTCGCTGTTATTATCAAGGATTGCCCCAGCCTCAAGATACATCTATAAACAGACTAGGTACACAGCCCACCTAGCATTGTCGGGTTTGACCGTGATTTGCTGACAGGTCTATCTATGGTTAACTCAAATTTCCCAATATAATTGGTTATCGCTGCAATTATAAAACAAGTGGCGCTCACTCAAGTATAGGGCTGAATCCGAGAACAGGGGTTAACCCTTTCTCGTTGGTCCAGCCCGAGACAAAGATGCAAAGCTAAGGATTGGAGACAAGGATGCGGGTGAGGTGAGCAGGCAGCCAAGAATATCCACCAAATGCCGAACGGACTCTTCTCAGCATGCCTCTCCTTTGAGTCTTTTCCAAATGACATCCACAATTCCACCCCAGACATATTTTCCCTGCATCATGTTCATTTCTGCAGCGGCTTTGGCTTTGTAGTAGTCGTCGTAGTCGTCAAAGGCTTTCAAGCCTCTTTTTTCTAAATGGCATCCACAATTCCACAGTCGAGTTTTATTTCCCTGCATCATGTCCATTGAATCCGCGCGGCCTCGTACTTTGGGTTTTAGAGTGTCCCAGTCTGGGACCCAGTCCAAAGTACTCTCTGGTGCAGGTTCAATATGTATCGCATGAGTGTCAACCCATTTCTTAGTCCGGGGGCATGTCTCTGGTGCAGCAGGTATGGCTTCGATATTGAGACCAACATCACCAGTGTCCGCGAGACTGCCGGCCCAATCTTCATCCTCGTTCAAAATACTCTCTGGCGCAACAGGGAACACTTCAGTGTCAGCAACGTCATCGCCGGTGACTTTGAGAGGGTCTCCACCATTGTCAGTGAGCCCAGGACCATCTCCACCATCGGGAGCGAGGTCCCAAGAGTCTACAGAATCTTGAGTGGCGTTTTGAGGGAACGCAGAAACCTCTTCATCAGCGCTAACGAGGTCTAAGTCATTTCTCAAATCGTCGTGACTGGCGTTGAGAGGGTTGGCAGCATCCCCAGTGTTGGTAGGGTTTCCGGTATCATTAGTAGATCTAGAAACCATAACATCGGGAGTGGGGGCCAAAACTCGATAATAATTATTGGTGAGAGGGTCTCCGCCATTATCGGTGGACTCAGTATCGTCCTCAACAGTGTGAGCTGAGTCCTAAGCTTCGCTCAAATCGTCATTGGCGTTAAGAGGGTAGGCAGCATCCCCAGTGATGTGAGAAGGGTTTCCGATATCATGAGCAGATTTAGAAGAAACCCCTTCAACATGGCCAGCGAGGTCCAAGGAGTCTTTAGAACAATCGGTGTTGAGAGGTTCTCCACCATTGTTGGAGAGCCCAGGATCCGCTTCACCATTGCGAGGGAGGCCCAAAGAGTCTCTAACATCGTCCTTGGCGTTCGGAGGGTTGGTAACCTCATCGGTGACATTGAGAAGATCTCCGGCATTATGAGTGAGCCCAGAATCCTCTTCAACAAGGCAAGTGAGGTCTGAAGAGTCTCTAATACCGTCACTGGTGTTGGGGGCGCTGGCAGCATTGTCAGTGATACTCAGAAGGCCCATGATACCGTTAAAGTATTTAGATCGTTCTCCAAGACTGCGAATGAGGTCCATGTAGGCTCTGTAATCATCGACGTCATCAGGGATGCCAGTGACTTCGAAAAAGTTTCTGGCACTGCGAATGTACTCATGTTCTCTTTCAACAGTGCTGTTGATGTCTTTCATATCGTTACTGGTGTTGGGAGTGATGCCAGCGACATCACCGATGATGTTGAAAAAGTCTTCGAGATTGCCAATGGTCCTAGAGTACTCTTCAACGCTACGAACGAGGTCCGAAAAGGCCTTACAATAAGCCGGGTTGAAAAAGTCGTCAATTTCGCCAATGAGAGAGTCTCCGTCATCGCCAGCGTGCTCAGCATCGTTTCGAAGGTAGTCAAGAAGGAGCCCGAAATTATAATCCTTGGTAAAAGGATTAGTAACATCGCCAATGATGGTTAGAGGCTCAAAGCCACCGTCATTGTCAGTGATGTCAGGGTCAGGATCATCTACAACATCGCAAGCCTGATCCAAAAAATATTGAAAGCCATACTGCATGGATTCGTGAGGGTTGGCAAGCATATACGCTTCGAGATAGTTGATGTCGGGATCGTTGGTGATGGGAGGAGTAAAGCATAATGTAGCAGAGGAGTCATCATCGTCGGCGGGTTTGTTCTTTTTTTTGTTGGACTTCCTCTTCTTCTTTTTTGACGCCCTCTTTTTTCTCTTTGATTTCCCTTTTCCATTGTTTGGTGCCCCTTTTGTTTTGTTTGACTGGGTGGGCTGCTCGTCTGGTTCCTCGTCCGGCTGTTCATCCGGCTGTTCATCCGGCTGTTCATCCGGCTGCTCGTCCGGTTGCTCGTCCGGCTGCTCGTCCGGCTGCTCATCCGACTGGTCATTTTGCTCTTCTGGCTGCCCATCTGGCTGCTGTCGTGCTTGTTCGCGCAATGGTACGCTTCTGCTACTCTCGCCGGGTTCGTCTAGTTGGTGCTCCATAGTAGTGATGATGAGGATATAAGGACGTCTTATTAAATGATTGTCTGGGTAGAGTTAATGGCCTGAGCGATTATCTTACTTGGGAGGAGAGGAGAAGAGAAGAAAACATGGGAGGTGGCTAGCGGTTAACTAGGTAAACCAGACAGCAAGGAACCTTAAAGAAAGTTCAGGCAGGAACATCTCCCTGAAGGTAGCCAGCAGTCGCTCTCATGGAAGGATCAGCCAGAGGAAATATTTCTCCAGCATGCAAGAGCGTCTCTCTCTATACTGTGCATAGCAGCTTACTATATCCATCACTCCACCGCAACCCACCCATAACAGCAATCATCAACACCAGAGCCACCACTACGCTCGCCGTGCCATAAATCCATGCACTTCGTCTCCGCAAAGTGCTAAGTTCAGCAACCCACGTTGAAATGGTTGTCAAGCATCCACAGAATCCATCTTCCACGCCCTGAAGCACCTGGCAGCCCACGACTCCGCCAAGCGGGACATGGGCGAGGTCCCAAGACATGCCCAGCACCACTGTTCCAAAGACATTAGCGGTAAATGTTCCTATAGGAAACGTGGCCATCTTTCCATTGAGGTATAGAGACAAGTAAAAGCGTAGCAGACATCCAAGAGGTGCAAAGACTAGCGAGAAGAGGGCTTGGCCGCGCCAAGTATTGTGAGGCGGAAATATAACAAGGAGTACTGCGCCGAGCCAACAGCCCCAACCAAGGAGCGCGCCCAGAGGATCAATCACCCGTCGACTCAATGAGAAGGGAATCGATGGCGTGACGCGCTCAAGGCCAATGGCAAGGTGAGCACCTATGAATAAGCCAGAGAGCGACAAAGAGACAGTGGTGATGATAACGGCTAGCATAGCCATGAAGGAATAACCCCCACTACGACTGGTTGGCGACTCCGACCACCCAGGCGTCTTCAACTCGTTAGACAGGGCCAAAAATACATCTTTTATGAAACTCGAAAACGTCGTAAAGCTCCCGCAGAAGCCCGTAGCAAGCCCAATATATAACGGAATTGTCTTCTTGGTCGCCAGATGCGCACGTTTTGCTGCTTCCAAATCAACATCCTCCTGCTGGTTTGAGCCAGAGCCATTCTCTTCATCTCTCTGCTTTTTCTTGGCCCGCTTAATAACTTCATCGTATGTAGCAGTTCCCCATTCATTGCGAAAGAGCTTGCGATCCTCGGCAAGGAACCCCATGACCAGGCTTCCAGAGAAATTGGCCCATATCGTGTTGAAGATGACGGGAGTACCGGTATAGCGGGTTAAAGCAGTCAAGCCTAGGCGTGCCAACGTTCCGAAAAGTGCGAAGAATACAAGATATGAATGCGTATATATCTCTGTGAGCAATTCTGATGTCTTGTTCTTCTCTACATCTTGTGGTATAGGGTCTGGTTCGGCTGGGGTTTCATGGCGGAAGAAGTTACTATGTCCTCTCGGTTGATCTTGGGTCGCATCGACTGTGTTTTCGTCGATCGGAGGAACAGGCTGCGTCTCGTCTAGGTTGCTGTAATCTTGCGGGACGTCGTATGCGCCCGAGTCGCATCGTTCGGGCGGTAGTGACAATCGAGCTTCTGTGTTCGCAGTTTCGCCGGCAGTGTCTGTCGAAATCGGCTGCTGGATGGCCTCGCCAAGTTCGGCGTAATTGCCTGGCGCATCGTATGCTCCGGAGCTTGGGCGGCGCTTTTGGTCGAGAGAATTACCAGACATGGCTTGAACGTCGCGTCGTTCAGTCACTGCAGGTCACAAATCTCGGCGTCCTGTGACAACGTGGTTGATGGTAAAAAAGCATTGTGTTGAGCGAAAGCGATTCTTGCTATTGTTAAATTATCATGTTTAAGGTTTGCTGTTTTTTGTGGCTAGATCCGTCGGATATGACGGCAGTAAACGAGGAAAGAAACATCCCGATCTCTGCCACAAGGATGACGGGCGTTTTGACATGTTAACTATTGTGGAGGCTTGCTTGAGCTTGTTGTAGTGGAGCTGAGCAAGGGTTCGTATAAGAAGGAGAGAACAAGACGAGAGTTTGCATCTAGTCCAATAAGAATCAATTGATGCCCAAGTAAGTTACTAGTTAACAGAAAACATGAATCTCTAAATGTTGAGTCCTCACCGCGTTTCGATATCTCACCTATCACATCTGTCACCTCCCAGGCTACCTACCACTGACAGCGGTGAGCTCCGTCTTATCTTATCGCACCCCGCCCTCCTCCGAGCATCCCCCGTACTGTAGGTATCTGTAGCTTAAGCTCTACCCCGCCGCCCTTGACCTGGGCTCCTTGTCCTTGTGATCTCTCTCACAACGACGATTGGATTATCTCAGGTAGTACCAACACGCTGATAAACAGGTACCGTACTGTGCTGTACTCTACGTGTCTCTCTCTTAGTAAATACACTGCTCTCACTCAGATACAAAACCCCCTCCCTCTCCTTTTTCTTTCTGCTTTCTTTCTTCTTTCTCCTTCTTCTCTCTCCTTGGCTTCGTCCCAGCATCTCCCCTTGTGATGCTTCATCGTCTCCTCGTAGATTCTTTACATCTTGTGAAATAATTCGTGTAATTACGATACAATGTCTTCGCTGCCTTCAAACGTCCATGTCTCTCAGCACCCATGTCTCAGAGCAAAGCTGAGCCAGCTTCGCTCAAAGTCCATCAACCCTAGAGAGGTCAAGGCATTGATTCATGAAGTTTCTTTGATTGTCTCTTGTGAAGCTCTTGCTTCATCTTTGGAAGTCTCGGAAGGGACTCAGGTATGAAGCATGCTGATCATCGAAGAGCTTCACTAACTATGATCAGGATGAGACGCCCTTAGGTTTCCAGTTCACTTCTGCAACAGTCCAGCCTAGTACCATGTGTCTAGTTCCCATTCTACGATCAGGTCTCGGCATGGTTGAGGGTTCGTCCATGCCCTTATCTCGGGATGGCCAAAACTGACATTTCCAGCTGTACAAACCATGCTCCCTATACCAGTCCCAGTTCACCACCTGGGCATGTATCGGGAGCCTTCAACTCTCGACCCAGTCGAGTACTACAACAACCTTCCACAGCAAATCCCAGGTGACTCCTCCAGCAACAGCGCCAGCAGTCTCGCCATCTTGGTAGACCCCGTCATCGCTACCGGCGGAACGTGCGCCGCGGCTATCCAGACGCTTCGTGAATGGGGCGCAAAGCGAATCATTGTTCTCGCTGTCATTGGAGCTGACGAAGGTGTCCAGAGAGTTGCGGCCGAGTGGCCTGAGGGATGCGAGGTTTGGATTGCAGCAGTGGACAAGGAGCTAACCAAGGAGGGCATGCTGAAGCCTGGCCTGGGAGATGTTGGCGACAGACTATTCTTGACTATTGGCAAATGAGTGCGCTTTAACGATTATTGGGCGTTGCATTTCATTGCATAAACATACAGGCTAGGTAGTATACATCTGTTACAAATACCCATTTTCCCTCAAGGGACCACGAACTGCTCCTCATCAAGTAATGTTCTCTCTTTCCAGCATTCATCAATCCATTTCCCTGTCACAACCCTGGGCTGGACATGCCTTGAGCTCAGTTCCTTTCGCACCATATCGGCCACTTCGCCTACTTGCATCGGGTCGTCACCCTCGATCACGACATGTGTCACAGACATATTGTTTGCGTCATCTGTAACACTCCCTCCGCCGTATTTGATGAGATGCTTCAATCTCGAGATCCTTTTATCACCAGCCTCCACGGCATGAAACAATACCACACAACGCTGGAAAGTAAAACTCCTCAATCTTCCCAGGTCTTTACCGTGTTCCTCAAGCTGTTGGAGGAACTCATCTTTGTCGAAAGCTGTACCATCTTCAATCTTCGGTATATCGTTCATGAGCTCTTTGAGCTCCTCAATGGAGAGGTCACGAGCGTAGCTGTCTCCAAATTGGTCTATGTTCTCCTCTGCCGCTCGTTGCAGTGCATCTGTGGCGTGAAACAGATGTGAAGGTTCAAATGGCAAAAGAAATGCTCCCAATTCCTGCTCAAGGCAATCTCTAATCCATTTTGGGCGTATAATGTCGACATCTCCTCCTTTGATAAGACTTGCCACCTTCACCACTTTCTTGTCGGCAACCATAACCATGTTAGTCCCTGGTGCAGCACGTTGAGATACAGTACCACCATTCTCCTTAATGATAGCCTCAAGCTGGGTTTTGGTCTTCTTATAAGGTTTGAGCGCTTCAGAAAGTACGCAAAATCCCAGTCCTTCAAATAGCTTTGTCGTCTCGCCTGTGAACTCAGCTGCTGTTGCGTCCTCCCCGGCAATAGTGAGTTCTCTCTTAACTCGCTTGGGATTACGCCGTTTTCTGTCTTCAACCATCATAGCCTTTTCCTTCGATTCTTCGTCGACTCGTTGCTTCAATTCTTGAAATTCCTCGAGTGAGAGTGCAGTGTCCCAGGTTCTGTCTAATCGAAGTCGTCGGAATCGTGGGAATCGCAGGGTGATGCCGCGAGCGAATTGATCCGAAAGCCCAACGCTGGCTGCTTTAACGGAAACGACAACAGAGTCTTTTGGTCGGATCCAGACGTCCGGTCGCTCGTATTGCCTGAACTCACCTCCACCAAGTTCGATGTATTCTGACGGCGGATTCTTCTGATCCCACTCAATCCATTTGCCTTCTGTCCGGTGTCGGATTTCCGCATAGTCCTCTGCACTGAAGCCGCCACCAACTTTGAAGAAACTGAAGCATTTCTCAGGGTTAGCGCCAGCTTGAATATGGTTCTGGGTAACACGCAATCCACACATGAAGCTCGATAGTATACCACCTCGCTTCCCTGAACCATAGTAGCCACCAATAATGACACAGTCGAGGGACTCGCCAAATTCAGTCATGTATTCAGGCTTCACTTTGAGCCAGTCATCGTTTCGGCTATTCAGGCGGTACATTGATCGTGGGTTCTTTAACACGAGACCCTCAGAAGCATTGGCAACAACGTCACGGAGAAGAGGCTCGATAGCGTCGGCACTTGTTGCGCTGGTGTAACTGTGAATCTCAAGTCGGCGGTGGACAGGCTTGATGGCCTTTTCTAGAGCTCGGTGTCGGTCTCGCAATGTATATTGGGTCAGAGGCTTGTTGTTGAGGTAGAGGATATCGAAGACTCGAAAGAGCGGACGGTGGCCGGCTGAGTCCGTATCTGACTTGTTTTGCTGTTCTGAAATCGCGGCTGTTTTGAGGGTGCCAAAAGGCACTATCTTGTCGACACCCATATCCCAGGTTATCATCTCGCCGTCCAGAATCAGATTCTTCACACCTGATGCAAAGGCATTCTTAAGATGCCGGGTAAGACTTGAATTCTCATCTTGAAGGCCATCGCCATAGAGATAAGTATAGTCTTTGGCCTTTCGTGACCAAAAACAGAACTTTCTGCCCCCTGGGTGGTTCTTATCTTGGACCATATGCATTTGCATGCGCTCACCGTCCAGTTTCTCCTCGATCCAGAACTCGGGATCTTCTTCGGTTATGCGAAGAAGCTCAATCATCTTCTGAAAAGACGCAGGCGTTTGAAATTGAGCAAGTTGTGGTTGAAAGCATTGCATCAGCGCAACGCCTGTTTCATCCTGCTCAAGACGGGTTTCTGGGTCGTATAGCTCCCAACAGACACGTCTCAAACTCGACGATACGCTGAACAGAGCATCGCCGTCAGGATGCCAAAGATCGAGGAAAGTCTTCTCTGTAGCGCCAACTTTCATCTGTTTGAGGACGATTCGAATGAGCCACATAAGCTCTTCTGAATTCATGCGATTGTAGAAGGTCTCGAAAACGCGCAAATTCTCCATTTCCCCTGTTGATGCAGCCAGCTTGTCGAGTTGTTCATTAACTTCTGCAATTGTCATGTTCCCAACTTCAGTGCGCATGGGTCGCTTGGAGATGACTTCGAAACAACGTCCAGCAAAGTCGCCGGCCAAGCGTGACGCTGTGGTTTGGCCTGGCAGTTTCCAATGCAGCAGATTATAGCCATCTTCTGAGTTTTTGTCGATCTTCATAAGTTTGACAAGCAATTTTCCAATTGTATTTTCTTTCAGACCGTAAACTCCACGGTCGCGATCCTTGTCCGGGAGAATCAAGCGCAAAGCCGGATAGAAATCAGGGCCTACCTCTTTGCGCCATCGAGTAATAAAGCGTTCAATAATGTGTCGACGCTGTTCATGAGGAGAAAGCTTGTTCACGCCACGGAAGCTCTTTCTAGGACCTGTACCAGCGGCATTCTGCTTTTTGTTCTCATTAAGTGGGTTGAAGACTTCACGAAAGAGCTCAGAGAATATGAGCGTCTTTGAGTGGTTCCTTGGGCGATTGGGATATCTTTGGTGGGATTAGTTTGGGAGTTTGGTGTTTGATCTGGTTTAGAATTACTAACTTTTCTTCCAACTCCTCTCGGGTCATGCCTATGGAGCCATATTGAAGCTCATCTTCTTTATTCCCTTCATCAGTTTGCGACATGTTGGCGTTGCTTTGTTTACTTCAGCAGCCAGCGGCTGTAGATAGTGGTGGTGCGTTGCAGCGGATGTCGGCTCTAAGTTGTGATGATGAAAGAGGAGGGAGCATGAATAGAATCTTCAAAACGAAAAGCGTGCCATTCTTATTTGTTCAATTCTGGGTTGAAGTCAGAAACACGCCGTGAGCATGCCTTGGTAGGAGCGCTTCCTTCAACTGGGGCCGTGGTGGTTGCTGCCTGTGACTTCACTAGGCTCCGGACTCCAGAAGGCCCATGCTCCTGTAACCTGTTGTAGTCCTCAGCGTTATGTAAGCACTTGGAGCTTCTTTTAACATGACCCTAACAGTTCCCCTTCATATGTTGGCCAAGCCCACAAGTGACATGAGTTTCTATAAACTATTGTAGGAAAACATGAGAATTTATAAGATTGGGTTGGGTTGTCTATGCAGTTTGCCCGTCATATTTGTTCCTCATGCTCAAGCAAGCTTCGACTACATCCAGCTCCCACCAACTGTCAAGAGTGGATTGATCAGAAATAGATGGAATGGTTTGAGACTCAATAAATCAGGCAGCCTATTACTCTATTATAATTTTTGGTCTCTCGCGAATCTGCGTGGGCTTACCTAAATTTGGGAAGCATTGGAAATCGCAACAGACTGACCAGAGCCCCCAAATTTAGTACATGATCCTAAGGATGCTATGGGCGTGGCCTGCTGTACATATTATGAATATTTCATGTTTCACACAGATTAATTTCAAGGTGGTGCAGGTGATGAGAGGTTTGATGAGATTTCGCGTCCTATAATACATGGCGATGTGAGCTTTGGCATCTGCAACTGTTCCCCATCAGGGGAAAAGTCACATATCTACGGAGGGGCAATAAAATCAACCTCTATCTATAATAGCTACTATATGTACCCCGATCGGACGCGCTAGAAGAAACGGCAGAGAGTGCTGTTCTTCTACGATAATCTCAAGGAAATGGAGGGCAGGTTGGTAACTCAGGTTTGAAGAGCGATCGCCTCACCACTGAATGCAGACGCTCAAATATTGTAATAAGAGATCTCCATCTGATCCGTTGATCAATGAGCCTGTTCGTAGACGTTATCTCTTAAGATGGCCTAAGGCTTGTGGGGCACATTTCATAAAGAACTATTCAAATCTTACCTGCATTAGGTATGTTCCTCAACAGATTAGGCCATATGCTTTACGACCCCGATGTTTCGCGATGATGAATATTACGCCTACTCCATTTCTAATGCTTGGGTATCGCTCAATCATAATTTTCCAGCCGTTCAACCGGATATCCACTTGCACATTAAACCTTGAGCTTGATCTTTTGCTGCTTGGACCTCTTCTTCTTCTTTCGGAGTGTGATGATGTGCCTTCTCTGCACGATCCTAACCAGCCAGTTGTAAATCATCTCTCTCATGAGAATCAGGATCGTGGCTACGACAGTTGGAACTGCGCAAGCCCAGCTACAAATTGTCAGTGTTCCGAATCTTGTCAGATGTGAAAGGTGACTTACAAGTACCAGATGCCGTGGTGGATCTCGGGGAATCCCGCATCGGCAAAGTTCTGTCCAAAGAAACCAGTAATGAAGGTTAGGGGAAGGAAAATAATGGTCACGGTGGTGAGTTGCTTCATCGACTCGTTCTGGTTAGCCGATATGGTGTTGAAAATAAGGTTGATAAGGTTATCAGATGACTGTTTAAGCTGCTGAAGAGCCTCTGTGATCATGATGCAGTGGTCGAGAACGTCGCCCAGGTAGGTGTGTGTCATGGGAGTAACAATAACACCAGTCGAGGGATTCTCGAGTACCTGCATGGCTTGGTCGTGGGGCATATGAGTCTTGTGGTCGCGTAGAACGTTGACCAAATTGTCGATTGGGTTTAGGAAACTGAGCATCTTGTTGATCTCGCTGATACATATGTAGAGTTTCTTGCTCTGACTTATGCTCGGTGAAGTGAGGACGTCCAGCTCAATATCGGCAATGATGTCAGTGTAAATAGCTGTCAAAGGAATGGCAAGATCGATGATTGCATCGATAATACCCTGGCACAGCAAAGATGCATCGTTCGACTCGCGAAGAATCGTGCCAGGGGTGCTGAGACGGGTAACGATTGGGCGCTCAATGTCACCAGCCGAGACCTCGAAGAATGAGATGACGGTGTTGTCTGATGTTAGAAAGATAGAGACCTGCTCTGCTGAAACAGCCATCTGATATGGCGTAAGAGATGAATGGTTTTCCATAAACTCTGTTCGTGCCTCGTTTCCCGAGGCATGGTACCGCTGCAACGTCCGTATCATCCCTGTCTCTTGCAGGTCTGATGTGAGATCCTGCGGCCGTAACGAGTTCTCGAAGTTCTTCTCAGGATCAGGCGCTCTGTGTGTCCTCCAGAGCTGCCTCATGGATCCTCTGAGAGCGCCCAATGTCTTGCTAGAGTAGGTGCTGCTCGTACTGGACGTGTCGTCCTCATCATCAACCAAATGAACAAGCTTCTGCAGGGTCATAACGATAAAGGCATGGTTCGGGTACCAATCAGCCTTTGTTCTGTTCCTAATTTGCATCAGGTCCTCCAGAGCCAGCTTATGCAGACCCTTCTTGTTTCCAATGGCCTGGATAACATCCCAACTTAGTCCATTGACATTGATCCACCGACACTTTGCCCAATCTTCCTTCGGTTGTTCGAGGAAGTCAATGAAGGTCGCGTTGTCGAAATGTCGCTTAACCATATTATCCTGCGAAAAGTCGATAACGGAGATCTCACAAGCCGCTTGAAGGGTAGGCATCGAAGCATGACCTCCATCGGGGAGCTTGGGGTCATAACCAGGTTCAGAGCCAGGTTGCCAGCCAGGGCGATCGCCAAAGGCAGTCTCGAACTCCTCATAATCCTCGATCGTCTTGAATGTCGGAGCGCGGGTCATTCGGCGTCGCAAGATCGAGGGCGAAAAGTTCATTTCGCGATGAACCTCGGTATCGGATCGCACTGGCCGGACAGGCTCAGCCTGTGGTGGGGAGAGATTCTGGGTATTGAGAGTGAGATTATAGCGGACATGTTGTTCGGCTTTTTCGTCGGATACGTTGGTGTTGGAAGAATGACTTTGGCGGCTATCCCGCTCTATGTTGTCCTGCGTCGTGTTGATGTTATCGTGCTCCGCTGGGACAGCGAAGTCTCGTGAGGTTGACATGGGCAGGTGGGTTATAGAAAAATCGAGATTAAGGTAAGGATGGCAGAAAGATTAGGGATAGTTTACCCAGCTTTATCTACTAAGGAAAATGAGGGTATGAAAATAACTTTGAGGCTGCAGGAAGACAAGACCATCAGCTCAGCTGAGGTGAAAGGGGTGACGGGATGAGGTCAAAATTGAGGTCAAGTAACCTGAGGTAAGCTGGGCCTAGGTCGCATAAATATACGTAAATTCAGGGTGCTCGTTTCTGCGGCGTCGCGATGCAGGGGAAGTTCAGCCCGTCAGCACCAATTTCAGTGGCAGGATGAAGGGAGTAGGGGGCTGATTCTCAACCACTCAATTTGTATGTTGCGGCCACTGTTAAATAGTCCATCTTTTATTAGTGCGGTCGAGACTCCATGAGCTGAAGCCGATTACCCGTACCTGGTCTATCGAAGAATGTCGTTGTATATCATGACGTTTTGACGATCTCGCTCCTCTTAGCCATGATACTTCTTCACGCCAATCGCCGATGAGCAGTCTCATTCTCCAAGGCCAAGCTTTCACAACAAGCTTCTTATCCACATTTTTCCGCCTCGGCAGCGAACATCAATCAAGTACAACCAGATACATTTTGGTTTTCTCTGCTCTGGCCCGGTATTAAAACTTAATTATTGGTATCTAAATAGTGATGTTTCAATAAAACGACGGTTTCTGCGAAAGCAACGACTAGCTGAGGAATTATCGAGCATAATACGGAATAAACAAGGATCCAGGACAAGCGACCAGTAGCGCTGCATCAAAAGGTCACAATCTTGGCTTCTAACTACTGAGGTAAGTAAGTAAGTATGCGTATCTGCATCTGTTACCATGGCTCTTTACACTACCTACCTATTCGAGAACCCAATATCGTACTTCACAACCACAGCATCACCTTTTCTAATTCAAGCTCAATCCCCGAGTATCACTAGATTGACGTTTAGAGGTCGTTCCCTCCTGCTCCAAACTCTGTTACCCAAGGTACTCGGATTCACCAAGGTGCAGCTTCGGTCAGACTTGAACGCTCTTTGACAAGAGAAGCGTAATCTGTTATCACGAGAACCAATCAAGTAACTCGGCTCGATGAAGGACACGATACCCCCTCATACATGTTATACAGTCGGAAGTGCTCTAGCATCCGCTCTTGATGCGTAATCTATCACTCGCGATCAGAATATCGCTCAGTAAAGGGGCGCCAACACCTCTTGCAAGGCAGTCTGTATGAAATTAATCGATAGACCGAGGGAGTAGGTATTAAAAATTACAATAATATCTCGACAACTTCCGCTGTTGTCATTACCACGCACTCGTAGCAGCCCTTCTTCCATCTTCAGCCTGAGCTGTTCCTTTCTATATCAACCTCATCTTGTTGTACATTATCCATGCGTTCCTCTGTTTTCCGGGTGGTAGAAGTACGGATAGACAGGTACCGAAACAGAAGGACAGTCGAACCACCATTGAGGGCAGCAAACTCCATGTGTCAGAATTACTCGAGTGTTGTGCCAACCAGCGACGCACTGGTCGGGGAATGCAAAGGGAAGCTCGTTCATAGCTTCTGCTGTCCAGGATTCTGGTTCATTGATCCGGTGAATCTCTTGGTATATCCGGGGGCAGGATGTTTCGAATAGGAGCTCGCCAAAACATCCGCAAAGATTTAGGAATAAAACGTAGCCGCACATGTAGGTTTATCAGGCCTCGCTCTGGGGCCTTCCGTATTTTGCGCGCGCTCGGTGAGTAGCATGAGCAAGCCCAGAGAACGAGAAGCATAACGATGGTTCTGGTAGGAGAGCTTGAGGCAAAGTCGTCTGAGGCTCAAGACATATCATGGTCAGTATCTTCTTGTTTTGCGGGTGGAGATAAAGATGGTGGTTTGTTGTTCATGGCTCAACGATTGCTGCGAACCGTTTGGTTGTTTAAGCAGTTTGCGCTTCTGCTCCATTTGAGAGTCATTGTTAGTATTAGCACTTAGGTTCATGTGTAGCAATTTTCCCCTAGCGAACTGTTTGACAGCCGTCATCACTCGTTCCGAAAAGCAACATGCAGGTGGTTGTTCCAAGCGTGATGGACGAGCCACAAACCCCTCTGTGACACCAGGCTGTCACTCTTGTTCCAGTGACGATTGGATCTGCCATGTCAGTTTGAATTTGTCTGTGGGCAACTAGGATCTCAGTCCAGTTGGGTTGTTGTTTGGCCGTCCACGGACGGGAGGGAAGGTCTCTCTTGATGGCATTGGGATTGATAACATGCCGTCAGAATCTACTCTGAATTAATAACTGTACAGTAAACTCGGCTGAATAAAATCCTCGTTTCGAGCGTGCTGCTATAAGCTTGAATTTGAGTTATCGTACCGGACGGGTCGTCGCGAGCCGTCACAGCCTGTTGAAACGAACGGTACGGAAGTCGGGTCTACTACCTCTGGACTGAACAGAACATCCTCACAAAAAGAGTGCGGCGAGCACGCGAGTCATTAGGCTGTGGTTAAAGTAGAGTTTCTCATTATAGTTCACTGGCAGATGCGCGTGAAGACTTAAATGCTGATTTAGAAACCATCGAGAAGGAATACCCCATGATCTCGATAATGCATCACAATTATGCTCCCGTGGACAAGATAGGATATCATCATTGGTTATCGCCCCCGAAGATCGATTAACAGCGAGCAATAAGGTATTATCCCGCTCCACCCACGTGAACCACTGATGTCACACGGTCCACCAGTAATGGAGCGCTAGCCCCCCTGTAACAAGCTCTAAAGCTCCCTTCGCAGCTCCTACTTGTAGTGTCTCACAATGTCATATTCCCCATCCAACCACTTGCTATTCTGTTGTTGCACCTTGCACAACACTCTTTTTCTTCTTACGCGGCCAGATACCATACAATGGTTTGTCTCTCCTTTTCCTCCCTTTTCCCTCAATTCAAGACTTATCTTGTCATCCCGCGTTTCCTTGGCTAACAATGTCTTCTCCCCAGGCCAACGAGAGTGATCCTCTCTTGCCCGGCTCCGGTCACGGCCGCTCCGATGTTCAGGCCGATAAGACCGCCCGAAACTCGCGACTCCGTGAACTCGGCCTCTTTGCTTGGGCTTTGATCGCCACTGCTGCTGTTATCGTTGTTGCCATTTGGACCCAGCATGAGCAGCAGACCAAGCATGATCATAACACACCCGCTTCCAAGCGAAATCTCGTCTTCATGGTGTCGGACGGCATGGGACCTGCGCCTTTGTCCCTGACGCGTAGCTTCCGACAGCATGTGGAAGAGCTTCCCTTTGGCGATACCCTCGTTCTTGACAAGCATTTCTGGGGCACGAGCCGGACACGCTCCAGCAGCTCCCTCGTTACAGACAGTGCCGCCGGTGCTACGGCCTTTTCCTGTGGCCAGAAGACCTACAACGGTGCCATCTCTACCCTGCCTAACCACAACCCATGCGGAACCGTGTTGGAGGCTGCCAAGCGTGCTGGATATCACACTGGACTTGTTGTCACAACAAAGATTGAGGTATGCACGACTCGCAGATGTATATCAGCCATCATCAAGCTAACAAGACCATTCAGGATGCAACCCCGGCTTGCTTCAACTCGCACGTGGTTCTCCGTGAAATGGAAGACGAGATTGCTCTTCAGCAGATCGGAGAGGGTGTCTTGGGCCGAACCGTCGATCTCATGCTCGGTGGTGGCCGCTGCAACTTTCTACCCAACAGCACAGAGGGCAGCTGCCGAGCCGACGACACAGACGTGGTCAAGATCGCAAAGGAGAAGCACAACTGGACTTACACTGATGACCGCGCTGGCTTCGATGCTCTCAAGGGCGGCAACAACGTCAAGCTCCCTTTCCTTGGGTTGTTTGCCCCCACCGACATCCCCTTCGAGATTGACCGCCGAAACCACAACGATGTCTACCCCTCGTTGAGCGAAATGGCCAAGACTGCTCTTCGCGCTCTTGAGAAGGCTACTGAGAACAGTGACAAGGGCTTCTTCATCATGATCGAGGGCAGCCGAATCGACCATGCTGGTCATATCAACGATCCTGCCGCTCAGGTTCATGAGGTTCTTGAGTACGACAAGACCTTCCAGGCTGTCCTCGACTTCATCAAGGAGAGCAAGACTGAGACTGTTCTTGTCTCAACTAGCGACCATGAAACTGGTGGTCTCGCCACTGCGATTCAGGAACCTGGCCACCTCCCTGTTTACAACTGGTACCCCAAGGTCCTCGCCAACGCGACCGCCTCAGCTGAGTGGCTTCACGCCAAACTCAACGCCCACATCGCCTCCGACTCCAGCATCAAGAAGAACAAGGAGAAGCTCAAGAAGTACATTAACGAGGAGCTCATCGTCCGCGGCCTTGGTATCTCCAACGCCTCTGACAAGGAGATCACTGCCGTTGCTGATCACCCTGAGAACGCCCTCGTCCTCTTCTCGGCTCTCATCTCTCTGCGCGCTCATGTTGGTTGGAGCACACACGGCCACACTGCCGTCGACGTCAACATCTACAGCTCTGGTGGTCCTCGAACAGAGAACCTCCGGGGCAATGTTGAGAACACCGATGTTGGCAAGTATCTTCGTGAATACCTTGAGGTTGACGTCGATGCTATCACAGCGGAGCTCAAGGAGAAGATGAGCAAGGCTGATGTTCAGGATGTTGGCATGGAGGCGCTTGATGAGGTATGGTCCCTCGGAAGCAAGTACCACGCCATTGAGGTTTAATGGATGTTGTCATGTCTGTTAGAAATGACTATACGACTTAGATGAGTCAAGACAAGAGGTGGATAGCTAGACTGTAGTCGAGACGTATACGGTGGCACAGCCAATCTAGATTTACTCGTTTGATTCATGAAAATATTACACAGCTTCAACCTACTTCTCCTCACCGAAAAAAAAGGGGGGGATGTGATGATAAAATAAGATACTCATTGTAACATATTCGATAAAATAATTGCCTGATCTTAGGATCCTGTAGTGTAAAATTCTATCAGCTCTATGGAGATGCAGTCACAAGGCTAGATATCTTACCCGATAGTATTATCGCAGTAGGTCGATTCTTATCATTCTCTTTGGCCCCCTAGCCCCTGAAGCCATTGAGTATCTGGCTATGCTGTGTTTGTGTTCACCATCACGCACAGCCTTAACATCTATAATCGGGGCCTATTCCACACTTCATTTAGATCAAAGTTTTGAATATATACGCCGAACCCATCATGTATGAGCTGCTTGCCTTCAGAGACCTCCATCCAGACGCCTGTGTTAACCTAATCATGTCCTGTATCGTATTATTAAAACCTGTATACTCCTCGCTTGAAGCCTTTTTCTTTGAAACCAAACACCTTTTCATCCTATTGTGTCATGGCAGGTGGTTCGGGAAATGACCAGGACGCTAAGCCTACTGATATAATCATTAGACATTTACTCCCTAAGGCTTTAGGTGAATCATCCCAATCTTCATTACATCTCACCTAGGTATTCTTATACCTTAATCTCGATTTTTCTAAAAACCCACCTGCATGGCTAACTCGGAGGAACAGAGTCCACGTTGTATCGCACATACAGTCGATCTAGAAAATGTGAGTGGCGGATGCCATTTGGCCTTGCCTTGGCAAATTCGTCGATGGCCTCCTTGACCTCGAAACCGCACCGCTCAACAAGATAACAAACAATAAAGTATCCCGTGCGGTTGAAGCCGTAGTGGCAGTGGACTCCGATGACGCATTTCTCTGGGTCGGTCCAGTTCTCAGCAGTAGCACGCTCCGTCTGCTTCTCACGGAGCTCATCAACTAATTTGATGAAAGCCTCAACCTCATGAGCTTGAGGGGGAATCTTCGAAACTGTGGGAAACTTGTGATAATGAATGCCAGCCCGGTCAAGGCCACGGGGGTCATAGACGGGCTGGTCCTTGGAGATATCAATAACATCTTTCACAACAGATCCCCATTTTTCAACAAAAGTCTGGGGACAATGGACGTCGTCTGCTTCGCGAAGTGTTTTGAGAGCATGGAAAACAGGTTTCCCAACCGGGCCAATTGGGTCTGACACAGGGTTGACGGACTTCCACTTGTTGAGGTTCTTGACGTCCCATTTACCCTCTCGGGAAAGGTACTGCAGTTGCCATGCAAGGGACAGTCTTCCAGTAACGTGTGTAGCGAGGAAATCTGATATTAAACCGGCGACAGCGCGGACTGAGCAAGGCGTATATAAAACAGCGTGTGTTGCAGGTGCAGGCATCACGATGGATCTAACCACCTTCTTGGGGTGATTTGGTTGGGCTGGCAGTTCAGCCAGGGTTTCGTTCGGGGTTGATGGATCATTAGGACTGTCTTCTCCCGAACTGGAGAGCAGCGGAGACTTGACCTTGATGAAGTCCTCATCGCGGAGGTCGTCGATAGCATGGGGCACATGGTCTTGCGGTCGTGTGGAAGTGTTGACAGGGGCAGCGGCATCGACGATAGCATTTTGCGTCTCTTCTTCAGCCTCTGATTCTGATAGGGACTTCTCAGGGTTCAACACCTTAACAATCTTGTCGACTTCTTTGGGTGAAACAATGTTGTCCTTCTCACCACCAATTAGGTAGACGGGGATTTCCAATCCTGCCCAAGTCTCCAGAGTGGGAAGGCCGCCAGTGGGCTTACCATGGTTGTAGACTGGGAGGGCGCCATTAGCCATGCGCCTCCAGACTGGCGTACGGCTCTGCTTATTGAAGCGATACTGGAGTTGTCGGGTGGCCTCATCGGCACCCTCTCCAACAAAACGCTTAACACTGGGACTTTCAGGACCACCCCAACCGTCCCAGGCTCGCCACAGATCGAACAGCCAACCTGGAATCCACATTGCTCTCCTGGCCCACCTTGTCATCGACTCATTGGGAGGGTTTGATACAGGGCAGATGGCCACCAAACCTATCACATACTCGGCCAGAGTAGTTGTATGGGCAAGCTTCGTGTTGGCCAGCTTGGCAGCAAGGGCTGTTCCCATGCTGTGACCGATCAATACCACGCGTTGGCCTGCATCCTTGTCTCGGTAGTCCTCGATTATTATTTCCAAGAGTTCTGCCAAAGCATCTGTCGTGTAGGCTTCCCAATCGGTGACCGAGAACTCAGATCGGCCACAGCCGGGGTAGTCGATTGCCATGCAAGGGGCCTCATCCACAAGACTGCTTAATAGAGGATGAAACTGAGCAACCGAGCCGCCCAATCCGTGCAAAAACACCAATAGCGGTAATGGAGCTGGGTGTTTGGGGAGTTGATCGGCCTTAGCATGTTGTCGGTAGAAAACTCGAATACCGGAATATTCAAAGCGACTAGTTGTGTAAGACTTAAACTCTGAGTGATCCTTGAGAAGAGAAGGGTCCGTGAGATGAGGGTCTGTGGAGTCGACAACGTCCTGCTGGACGGCCACTTTCACTGTTGAGGCCATGAGTGCGATTGGAGGAATGGGTGCTCAAGGATATCGGTATGTAAATTCGATTGAGTTGGGCCGGGTTTGAGGTTGCGTTGATTGTTTTAGTTGTATCAGAAATTGCAACTGTTGAGTCACCGTCACCAAAGGCAGGGTATTACAAGAGTAACACCGTTCGCGTGTTTCTCCGGCCACCACAACCAATTTTTCCCTATGCAATCGACATGGAATGCGGGTAAGCAGTCCAATCTCAAGCAGAAACTCAGTAGATTATGAGGGCTCGAAAGGTTACAATTGCAGTTCAAGCAAGGCCCAGCCAAGCTTTTGAAGTTTCTCGACCCTGCTATGTGCCCCACGTAAACCGCGGTCAGGGCGCGCCGCGAAGAAGAAAAATGCGTTATGTGTGACCTAACTCATAGAATAAGTGAGGAGTGTCAAAATTTGATCCTGAACGATGATCTCGAGTGGATATTGCTGGCTTTGCTAGAGTGACAATTGATGAGATTGAATTCAAGAATGGAGTAAGTTGTCTACTAGTTGTCCAAGTTAAGGGAAGGAGGTAGCCAATTACACAATTGCATCATACCTTGTGGGTGAATTGGATCGCCATTGGAGAAGCCAATTATTTCTGCAGGAAAGAGACATGCTCCCTGGTTTTGATGAACGTAGCTACCCTGAAGTTAATGAATACCATTCGTTTTGCGACATCTGTTCTTGTCTCGTTCTCCTTTTTTCACAATTCAATTAAATACGTTCAGATAGGTACTTCAATATTTGCAGTTCCCAATGTTCAGTGTCGAGCTCATGTATGCTCAATTTCTACTAAATCAATCGAACCTGGATGTGTGCTCAAATGGGAGAAACGCCATGCGAAAACCTCACGATGCCCCGTCTTCAGTCCTCGCCACAAGCCACTGTTTGTTATAACGCAATAGGAATATCTATATAGGAGTAAAGTTCAAAAGACTATAGTATTGGGAAATGTCATAGTAAAAGTCCACAGCAGTCGTCTCAGTGCGCTTTGGTGGTTCACATCTATGCTCAAACTATCTTCAGCCTCTATTAACCCTCAAATAATGACATAGCAGGGTGAGTTGCAAGATTCTTGCTCTTAGTAATAGTCGTTAGAGTCGATAGTATCATGCTGGATAGAAGACTTTCAAGAGCGGCCTTTTATTCCCTGTCAAAGCCTCATCTATACAGCATGCTCAATTCCAAACCTCGACCTCATCCAGCCCAGACATGCACAGTACCTTGTACCCTCATTCGTATTCATACAATAAAAATACACTCTATACATGATCTTTTCATCTCGGCAATCTTCATTTCGCTCCAACGCCGTCCTTCCATCCAAGCGGTATCAAAGCGGCTGCTACGTTCGAAACTCCTCGCTCTGTCGCCAACAGGTTGAATTGTGCTGCCGCATTCCTCGTGTCTAGGATTTCGATTCGCATACCAAGTTCAGATATCATCCGTCTCGTCTCGGGAGCTAATGGCACAATCGATGGGCCAACTCCAATGATCAGAAGGTCTGCAAGTGTTAGCCATGAGTGCCTTTTCAAGGGCGGCCATATGTGTGATGAATGGCGAGCAAAGCGGTCCTACATACCAGGTCGAGGCCATAGAAGATCAAACAGCGCAAATGCCTTTGGCGGCAGCTCAAACTGCCCCTTCTTATTGACAAGGTTTAATGAACCCTTTGCCTCCCATGGTCTCCAGTTGAAGACCTCTCCATCGATCAACAAAACACCATTGCCATCTGTGATAGTGACGCCGCTGTTCAGCCCGAATCCATCGTGCATGCACACGTCGACCGATGTTGAAGGCGCTGGAGTGTTGGCAAGCATGTCGAGCTCGCCAAAGTCGGTTGGAGGAGGCTGCGCTGGTGGCTGCTGATCCTTTTGTCTACTCGGAACAGCGTGGAAGAGTCGACGACTTGAAGGAGAGGCTCGAGGAGATGAGATTGCCGAGGTGGTGGTTCTGAAAGCTGCGATCGAGGAGCTAGGTCGGGTAGTTTGGGCGAGAGCCTGGCACATTGCGCGCTGCGCGCCGTATAGCCGTATGAGACCTCGTGATGCCATAACGGTGTGATGGTTGCAAGATTATCGAGGGCGTCAGAGGTACAAAATTGGTGTTTAAGTGAAGAATCGACCTCGTTTCGAGATTCAGCAGAGATTAGAGATTACCAAAGTAAGTGGGGGATAGATAAATTTAGCACGTCATGATTTCCCCCCATAAGAATCAGTCTACAGATACGTATTCAACGTTGCACAAACGTGCATTCATTCTGAGGATTTTATACCGACACTCAGACACAGACATTGATAAATCCGAGTGGATGTAATTTCAACCATTGGGCGCCGGTAACTTTTTTATCACTTTCAGAAACATGAATTCGACATCTTGTCGCCGCACCAAACAATTTCATCACTCATGTAAACCAGCAGCACGGTCCACGCCAGCTTGATGTTCTTTTCTCATTCAAGTCACCAAGAGGATAGTAGCAGTCCTAAGACGGCGGACGACCAACCATTTTGGCCCCGGCCCGATGTATCATGCAGTCCCTTTTTGCCTAATGAACACCAAAGCAATGAACCGAGTCCTCAGAGTTCCTTGCCTTTCCCTCGCAAAGCCAAACCCAGCAATGGATGTTGCACTTATTTCTTCTTCTGGCTCTGCTCCTGCTCCTTCAGCACCTTCTTGACGATCTTCTGCTCCTCAATGAGGAAAGCTCGGACGATACGGTCGCGGACACAGTTGCCGCATCGAGAACCACCGTAGGCGCGCTGGACGGTCTTCTGGGGCTTGGAGATCTGGGAGTACTCGCGGGGTCGGAGAGCAGGGATCTATAAGACAGTTGAGTCAGTTTCGAGTGCTCTATGGTAGATGAGAAACCCTTTGCGACATGTGATGAGGACGACACGGATAGCTGGTTGGTTCAACAATTGCCCCCAAATCTTCAATCATGGTGTTATGTGTTTTCGTCACCTGATCCAAACCACCTGATACCCGCATGCCGTGTTCGTCTTTCCTCATTCCCATATCGCAAAGGTTCGTCGGTGCCGAGGTCGACTTACGCCGCTGAGCTTGGAGCCACAGTCACCACACTTGGGGACGGTGCCGCGCTTCTTGATGTGAATCAGACGGATATCTCCACCAGGGGTCTTGACAACTCGTGTGCGGTTGCTGCGAGTGTTCCAGCTGTAAGGTTGTTAGTTAGCCCATGCTGCATTGTGAACAGAACAACTCGAAGCTGTCTGGCGAGAAACAGTAGTCGACATATTTCGAAGGCGGAATAACTCGACAGTTCGATAGAAAAGAACTCACCCGTTGCGGCGGCGGTATGTGACTCGGTTGTCTCCCATTTTTGCGGCTGGTGATTTGACTGAGCTGCTCAGGTTAGTTGGTGTTGGACGTTGGACGCGAGAGAAGAGGAGGAGATTTCAAAAACACACTGGAGTTGTGATAATTCTGTGTGGGTGTGTAAAATTCCGGGTGGGGCTAGTGGGATCTGACACGTGATCCAGCCACAAGTGGCTGTGGTCGTGTGCCCCAAGTCCCACTCTGCGGATAGCTTCATGTGCAATTGATTGACCATGATAGAAACATTGTTTATCAATCTCACAAGAGCAATGTTTGAGTTTGTGTTGGCCGGTAACAGTAATACAAGACGCGGGTCAGCTATACACAATGACTGATGATTCATGGAGAGCATTGTGGTATAAGAGTTATATCAACTATTCTTAAAATTGAACCAAGTCTTGACCGTCGCACTATTTCCTCAAATAAAAATGCCGATGGCGTGATGATTATAAACGATTAATAGTTGTCCGCAGCTCCCATGAAATCAGATTAATCTGCATAATCATAAGTCTCGGTTCCTGGTGCTATGTGGCTCCTGGTCTTGGTAGGCACCTCACAGTTTATCTCATAGCCACGATTAAATTTAAATTCTTCCTTGCAATCTAATCCAGGCTACCGAAAATACTGAGCTTGGGTTGAAGACATTTAGATTGACCAAAGTGCCAGCTCTTTGAAGAAGATCGAGGCCTTAGACATGTTAATACCATATTTATATGAGATGACAGTTGCATCCAAACTCATATAACGGCTGGGGGATATTGTCAGTATCACAATATTGCTTGTTCTGTATCCCGCTCGTGTTGATGTGTGCTAAGGAAAGGAAGGGACTACATGTGCAGCCTCCGTTATTACGGTCTAGGTTGGTTTGTGTATAAGGCAACCGCTATACCACCGAAAATTCTTTTGTTTCGTCACGTCTCCCTATTCTTTCTCCCAAGTCCTCATTCAAAGCCCTCAGTCATCACTGAATCTCATTAGACCGCTTCACCCCGTAGAAACCAGAGATCCAGCATTAAAGAATATTTCCCAGTCATATATCTCAATAAGTAATCTGACCTCAGCTCTGTGTCCGAGCATAAATTGACCGCCCCGGCTGAAGTCTACGAAAGTAGGTTCATAACCTTTTGAGTTTATATACGGAGCATACGAAACCATGTTTGATAAGGCTCCCAAATATGCTTTCATTCAACTCATGGTTGCTTCCTTTCTCTGGTACAATCCTAGCACCACAGATTCGTCCATAATCAGTAATAGTAATCTCTGAAACAATGCAAGAAAGATAGAGATCGAGGAATGAGAAATGAGGGAATGGAGTTGCTTGTCTGAGAGGTTTCGGGATGCACCAACTGAGTTTAGGTTCAGGCCCGAAGATAATACTATCCTAAGCTAACCATAATCCATCCCAAACAAGAGCTATGATCTCTCAAAGTTTTATCTTCTCCGTCAAGTGTCTAGGGGCAAACCAGCTGGAGAAGGCATAAGCATCTTGGTTGAAATGAAACCCGCACGCCACAGCGACTTGCCCATATCACCTACCTATATCTCCTTGTCGACCTCTCATTCGATGTCTTTCGATCATGCCTTCAAGAATCTGGAAGTGGTTCATGCAATATTTTTATTCTCATACCATTGATGCCGTGATAATATAGCAAAACAGCCAATAAACGCCCATATAATATACCCCATCATTCCTCATCCATTCTGAACCAGTCTGGGTGATCGTAATACTCCCAGGTCTTGATGCCTTGGGGCTCTTCTTCTCTTCTCTTCTTAGCCTGAGCAAACACTTCGCGGCTTGCCTCATCGCGCATCAAGTCCGTAACCTCCTTGATGTTTGCCTGCGCTTCATTAACCGAGTTCATGAAAGCTGCAAACATGACGTCGGCTATAGATAGAAGGTAGGTAAGTTTGAGACGTTTTAGAATACAGACGGATTGGAGAACGTACGTGAAGGATGCTTTTGCACAAGCGGCTTAATCATCTTGGGGATTGTGTCGTTTAATCGTCGGACCTGAAACGAGAGCCTGATGAGCAAGTTTATGTCTTATTTTCTCGTCTTGCAAACGACGTTACCTTGATGTGTAGAAGCTTGAGCCGTTTCATAGCCTCCTCGAGCCGTGCCTCATCCCAGTCATCCTGCCCGGCTGCATTTGGCGCTTGACCCTGAGCCTGAACCTGGGTCTGGTTTTGAACGGCACGCTGCTGAGCCATGATTGCGAATGGGGTAGTATGACCGGCCAGAAGTAGGGTATGCAGACCTTGAAGGCGTGGAGAGCAACACAAGATGGCGGGTGGCCGAGCGAATGAGAGTCTTGGGTGATGAGGGATGGGGAAAGGGTCAAGTTACCAAAAGTGGACAAGGCTCTATTTTTACCCCTAGAGGGACACAAAAGTCTGGGTAAGTAAATGGTCAGTGCTTGTGCTTGTCCTGTAAGCTTTGCTGATGCAGGGAAATGTTCTAGAAGTTTAGCAGGAATGGATGCGTATGGCGTACATACAGAAGTCAATTGTGTTTCTTGTCGTCTTTGCCTTGCGCGACGTGGGGCAGGCTTCAAGGGGAAGAGGAGAAGCTTTGACGTTTAGGTTCTCGTTGGTGCAACCACATTCAATTAAGTCCTTTCGGGTTATTTTGATGGGACTGCCAGAGGCAGGTTAGTAGGATAGTCAGATCGCTTTTGAGAGGGCGAGTCTCGATTCAGTTAAGGGACCAGGAACCAGGAACCAGGAACCGGTGGCCCAGATGCTGGGACTGCTGCAACTGTAACTGCAACTGAACTGAATTAGTTTGGGGTGAGCCCGCACCGTGCGTGTCGATATGGATATGGCTTACCTTCTTTGTTCAGACACGATATCAGTGTATCACTGGTGATCATCTAGTAAAAGACTGTCAAGAGGGAGACAACCACTTCAATGTTGATGAAACAATTCGACGTCCGCGCTACTGCGTCCACCCGTATCAACCCAACCACCAACTCTGACGCTCGCACTATTCAGCCCGTTCGCCTGGCAGTCACGTGCCTGGCAGTCATACAAACAGCCGTGAAGCCTGAAGCTTCTTTTCCTCACACCCCTAGGTTGGTGCCATTTTCCGAACCTGATTATATCAGCCAGACCCAGCTCCAGATTTCATCACAGACTTGCATCCATTTTTGTTACCGTACCGACGGACGTACGTGCCTACATACAATACAGTCCCTTTATACATTGTCGCACCTGCTCTGCTGCTCAAGCTACACAAAGTCCTCGTCTTAATCTCTCAGCACGTTGTTGACCCCTCCACACCCTAAATCATCTTACTCCATACTGTCAGCCAGGTACCTTATCTCAGCTCATTCTGCGCCGAGTTCCCTGGTTTGTCCGTTGATGCTCCTGCAACACCAGGTACGTACTGCGCTGGCCCCTCCCTTGTGCAGCCTTGGCCTCTGAATGGGCCGCCTCGCCCGGACCGGATCAACACTAAACCTTGTTAGTGCCCATACTTGTATCACAGTTAGAACAGTGCGGGAAAGTCCAACCCAGCCTTTTGCATACAACCACTGTACAGCAGCATCCATCCATTCGCGACCACGACCAACACCAACTGCACATCTCGCCGATACGCGATATCAATTTGCACCTCGCACCAAGACCTCTTATACCGCTCCGAAACCGTCTCTTCTTGGGCAAACTCTCTGCCCTCCCCGCTTTTTCCCAACTTTCCCGTTACAACCGCCACCCTGGCTCAATCACTCGTCATGCCGAATACACCACCTCCAGCGCTATTACCCCCACCAGAAGGGATATTTAGGACTTTTGATGACTTGATGGCCTCTGTCCAGCGCGTTGCGAAGGACCAGGGCTACGGAATCGTCAAGTTGCGCGCCTCAAACTACCGCGACGGAAAGCCTACCCGTTACGATCTCGTTTGCGACCGCGGTGGTGTTAAATACAACAGCACTGCCAAGAAGCGCAACCCTTCAACGCGCAAGATCGATTGTCCCTTCCGCGCCAAAGCTGTCTGTGAAGTCCAGCTCGGAAACCAATGGCGCTTTGCTATCCAAGAGGGACGCCATAACCACGAGCCACGAGTTCCTGCTGGTACACCTGGCCAGGAGAACGCGCCGTTGGCCACGTCGATTCGATCTTTCACCAACAAGCTCGATCGCCTAAATCATGATATGGCTCAGGGTCTAATGCGAATCGAACAGCGCCTCGATAACATCGAAAAGCGGATGGAGAATCTTGAAGCGCGAGCTGGAGGCTACGAGCCGCGCTTCCAGGCCATCGAGCAAAGGCTTCAGGGAATGGAAGGGCCCCGTATGGATGGCATGGGTATGGATGATGTTGAAACACGCCTTCTAGCCTCGACGGTTATGTAGGGTAATGCCCAGCCGAGCGCGAACGCGGGCCATCACATGATGGACGATCATCAATGAGTATCAACATAACTGGTGGATCTGCCAGAAACATCAACGTCTACAATGGCGGCGGAGTTCATATCAAAAAAGTGGTTCACAGCGAATTGACTTCTCATAGTCATGCGGTCGTTGGTGGCTCTCGAGGATTTTTGCTAATGACAAAGTACGGGATTGATTGTTCAGGGCGTTCAGGGAAAGGAGCCTACAAAGTTGAAGGCTGTGTGAGATTATTACTACCCCTTCATGAAGTTGCGTGCATGGGATTGTTTCGTCTATTTGTCTTGTTAACATTACTGTCTCTATTTCTTGGAACGAGAGTACGGATTTCTTATTGTGGAGAGAGATAAAGTCGAGTGTGTACATTTACGAGGTGCCAATGAGCTCCTTGAGATTTGACGGATTCATCATTTTCACAATTAAACAACCCGTTTTCAACGTCTTGCAGATCCTGCCTTGTAATCAACGACTTGAGATGCTGTTACCCGTCTCAGGTTGGTCATGTCGCCGAATACAATACTGACCAGGGCTATTGAGCTTGGGCCTCACTAAACGCACGTTTCCATGTGGCATTCCGCTTGTGGACATAGTCGTTGACGCCTCGCACACTGTACAATTGATACATGGCCCTTGTTAATAGAAGCAAACAGCATTTTCTGTCAGTTCTGGATCGCACCGGCCCCACGCCTTGAGCAGATATGTGCCTGGATGAAAGATGAAATTGCTTTTTATGCCATTTCCCAGGCCCGAGCTTATAGCGGTAGCTAAAAAGGTTACTGAACATCTTGTGGTTGGTTGATGTTGGTGAGGAGGCGTATGGTGTTTGTCTAGTGCTGCAGGCTGAACGTTGTGTGACACAGAAACATGAAGGGGATGGTGCGAGAAGTATCGGATGCACAGCGGAAGATCAAGATTCAAGCAAGATCTAGGAACATTGCGATCGTCTTTGTTCTGTAGTGAAGGGGTTTGTACCCCCTGTGAGATGATTTCCATGTTCTTCAATGAACCAGGAATTGGCTGATAGAACTCTTGACCACGTAATATTTCCTTTCACTAGAAGCTAATCATTTCGATGAGAAGTCAATTGCACAGAGGCATTTCAATTCAACTCCACCAACGTTATATCTGAAGGGTTTTCACTGCAGTTGCTGCTCCATTAAATTAGTGATGCTGCATCAAGGACGCAATCGGCCTTGATTGAGCGTTGGTTAACTTCATACTTCGATGATAAATGAGGCCTCTGTTGTCATGCGCTCTTCTCATTTGTCACTACACGGCATAAGGCTGCAACATGAATCACAAAAGATGCCACAGTACTGCAGAACTGGCGCTTACCGCTGCAACTAGAGTCGAAACATACATACGTGAATACGATGCAAACAGTACACCGCTATCGATGAAGGGGCTGTAGAAATGAGCGCATGGGCAGAAACTGACAGGCAAGGTTGAACAAACAGACCTAGGTTCTTGGCAATTGTGCGAGTTCTGTTGGCTGACGTTTACGCCTCGGAGACCCCAACTCTGACGAACAAACCGCAACGTGGAGGCTGAAAGAATACTCGCGGGCGTTGCCAAGACGTCCCTGTGCATGTCAAAGATGTTGGAGCTACCAACGCCCGCCATCACATGGCCTAACAAAGACCAACTGTCCGCTCCGAAGTCTTGATTCCGGGTTGGCATATCTGAGCCTGCAGTACACAGAGCTGCAGATACCCGTATTGCCTCTTCAGGAATGAGTTAGTCATATATAACAAAGCCTTGTTTCAAGTTTGAGATACGGCGGCTGCATGCACCTCCCCCGCGTGGGTGGCTAGATCCGCGGCACCTGGAGCTGCCAGGGCTGTCATGTCGTGAGAGTGACAAACCCCGGCTGTTTGTGCGCCGAGTCCGTCACAAGGACGCGGGCGATAGACTTGGTGTCACGGTGGCGTCGGCCGAGTTCTTGTAAGAGTAAAGACCCCGGCACTGACGATAAAGGAAATCTGTTGAGGACATCCCGAGCTTATTTCAGTGACTCGGTTTGGCCGGTGAAAGCAACACTGGCATTGTTTGTTAGGTTTGCCCGTCATCTTCAGTTAGTCTTTCTCACTGAGATTCGTCTGTCTTGAAGAATTTTCTTAGGATATACCAGACAGGGGTTGATGTATAATTACTTTTGTTCACACGGCTCATGTACTCGGTTGCATGTGAGCTGAAAATCGAGTCCTCCTGGATTGTAGCTCTTCGGCTGCCTACCCGGGTTATCCAACAGAGAATTTCAATGGCCAGCTCACCCTGCTACTACGGCTGACCACAATTATGGGTATAACCTAAAAGTGCATACTGGCGCGATGTTGTGTTGATATTGTGTATGTAGAGAGAGACAAGAGTTTTCACTAGAAGGACGGTTCACCAACGTATGATGATTTCGAAGTTCTCGCAACATTATAATCTACAAACCCCAAAACAGTTCCTCAAACTAACATCTAATCGTGAATGATATACTAGTAGAAATACGCTACTAAAATGCTCGCCGCTCTATAGCTCCGCATGAGGGGACTTCATCGGCTTAACTTATTTAGAGGATGTGCAAGTTCCAAAACCACTCTGGCATCCAGTGTCACAGTAAGCGCTTGTCTTACCACTGAGATACTGTTAGAGTCAAGATAATGTACGAGGCAATAGTCGGAACTTACCAGTTTCCATTCTTGGAGCAGCAATCTCCGTATGTAGAGCCCTTGCAAGTTTGGTGATACTTGTCGCCGCAGAGTCCGTTGGCCGAGACAATGAGTGGACTTCCGGAAGTCCATGTGTTGCACTTTCCAAAGCCGGACTGGCATCCGCCGTCACAGTATCCGGATGTTTTGCCGCTGTAGAGGAAATGGTTGGTTAGTGGGCTATCTGATGTGGGATGGAGATTGGTGTTGAAGACTCACCAGAAGCCGCCGTAGGAACAGCAGTCTCCCCATTTGGATCCTGCGCAGGTGGCGCCGCCCTTGCTGGCACCGCATGTACCGTCCTTGGTTACGGGGGTACTAGACGAAGAGGGAGAGGGAGAGGGGCCTATCAAATATGAACTTAGTAACCTGATCACGAGACGTTATATGGGTTGAAGATAAGAGTCTGAAACAGCCTGGGGATACTACATACTACAAGAGCCCAAGAACGCCGAGTGATATCTCCATGAAGCATAAAGCATAAAGAAACATCGCACAAGGGAATGACTTACTGGGGGTGGAACTAGAGACAGGCACTGAGGGCTTGAAGCTTGAATCAGTGACATACCAGTTCTCACGTGCGTCTCCAAGGCACTCTCCCACAGGAACGGCAGTGTATCCCCTAGCCTTGATTGTCTGAATCATGAAAGCAGTGAGGTTATAGGCTGTCTGCTGTTGAACATCGTGGCTCAGCTCGATGTAGGCATTGGCCTTTGCGTTGGTCGAAATGCCACTGGAGAAAGTGTTCTTGCTAGTCTGGATCTTATCCGGAGTGTTGTTCTCAAAGTCCTTGGTATCAAGGTTCCAGTTGATAACGTGGTAGCCAAGCTTGGTCACATAGTCCAGGCAGCCAGACACTCGCGAGCAGGTACCATACGGAGGTCGGAGGTACTTGGGGAAGAAGCCGAAGATGTTGCGGAGGGCCATCTCATTGTAGATGATCTGCTGCTGGCGGACTTCGTCAGTTGCTGCGGAGAGATCCTGGTGGGACCAGCTGTGAGAACCGATCTGATGGCCCTCGGAGTACATCCTTCGGAGGATCTTAGGCCAAGCTGTGGTTTCATCATCGATCTGGCCCTTACCGAGGTTGGTACCAGTGACGAAGAATGTAGCCTTGATGCTGTTCTGCTTCAGAAGGTCCAAGACCTGCTCGGTATAGAGGTAAGGACCGTCGTCGAAAGTGAGTGCCACTGTTCCGGGAGTAGTGCAGTTGGTGATGTACACGTCTAGACTTTGATTAGATCCATGTGTCAAGCAGCGGGACTTTGAGACTTACTATAGGCGACTTTGCCAGTGTTTGACCGAGCAATGTTCTCCGTAGTTGTACCCTTGGGCTTCTTGCTGTATGAGTGTCAGAGCCGGTGGATGATACGGTCCGCGAACACACATACCTGCCATCACAATTGCCATTGCTGTACGCCATTTGGCATTGTGGTGAGGAGCAATAAGCGGTTGTAGTACCACAGTAGCCCGCAGAAGAGCAACATTGCCCAGAGGGACACGAGGCACCATCCTTTCCGCAAGTAACTCGCTTCTTGAGCCCCTCAGATTGAGTTGAAGCGTGCTCATGGCGGGCTGCAATGTTGACTTCAGCTCCTCTGCGTCTGGCCGTGAAGCCATCCGCCAAGACCATGCTTGGCAGAGCTGCCAGCGATAGGAGACTAAGAGACTTCATTATGAGATAGGTAGTTTAAGGATTATCCTTTGAAGTCTCGATGGGAAGAAGATGGAGGACTGAGGATCACTAGACAGGTGGATTGGAACTGCTAGATATATGTAGACTCAACGCATGAAAGGACTTTCATTTTGCACTATTGGCTATCTTTGACCTTTACGACCGCCAGAATATCTCGTGTTTTGACGAAATAGCTCTTAGCGCTGGAGTCGAGGCTCCGGCTGCGGGTCTTTCGGCCGGCTAAGAACGACGACTATTGACAAAAACTTCTCTTAGCTGCAATGGACCCTGTCTTCAGCTACCGGCCAAGCGAGATCTTGGTGGGGAGGCGTTTATGTACGGATAGCATCAAGTTTAGCAAACGTGGGTTGTGTACGTGTTCACTAAGACGTCAGGAACTGCATCATCGAGATCCCAAACTTGGAATACGATAAATCATCAGCGATAATGGGTTACCAAACCTGAAAACTTTTGCAATTATGGCGTTTTACCTTGTTCCGTTCCTTGTGCCAGTCAAGAGAGCATTGGATTGGCACGTTTTAAGCACGTTTCTAGACCGCAGCTCCCGATTCTAGCGTTATGGATCTAGACTTTTCAACTATCTGGGAACTATCTGAAGCTAAGCGCCACCTGTTAACTTTTCTGGCTAGGCCAGGGGGTACCCAGTACAATGCAACGTTTGATCGAGTCCAAGAGATGGTGGTTGGGTATTTGACACCATCTCAGCTGCAAGGACTTTAGCCTTAAACCAAGGTTAAAATTAAACGCCCAATGTTTTAAGCCTCCAAGAACATGCATGGGCCTGACTTTTAGCTAAAACTATCTTCTGCATAACCAAACTATCGGTACAGACCCTCTGTCGTTGGAGACACGTATACTGATGCTGGCTTCCGAATGGTTACTCGCGTTGCAAGCTCCTCACTGATACCACTATTCAGCTGTGACGAGTTCAAGCCACTACTGGGTTTCTCCACTCTTTGCTGGATCTGTTCCTCAGAAGTTTCAGCTATGACCTTTCTAGTCTTGCCCCAACCAAAACTGTCCATGTTGAGAACTGCAAATATCATGACTGCGATGTTCAAAAATGGCCCGAAAACAACGAATATGAAAAGGCCAAAAAGGTATTGGAATCGCTCCAGCATCAAGTGAGGAAGCCAGACAGCCATGACAACATAGTACATGAGAGGGATAATCATGATGCCTGCAAATGCCATGATGATCCACCATGGCTGGTGCATGAAGGCCACGATCATGCAGCCGATAGAAGCAATAACAAAAACATTGAGGCACCAGGTGAGGACGTTTGAGAAGGCTAGAATTCGCTCCCACCATTGACAATGTCTTGCCGTGGTTAACAGCAAGTCATTGCTCGTAGCTCCTAGTGTCCAGCGGCGTCGCTGAGACAGAAAAACACTCCAAGAATGGGGCACATCCGTATAAGCCCGGGCTCTCAAAGCTTGCCGTGTTTGTGCTTCGGGGAAAGTTGTAAGAAGTTGACAGATGTGATTTCGATCCTCAGAAGCAGTGGCTCGAATACGTGTGATCATGCCATCAAGAGGTCTGGGATAGTATCCAAAAAGCTCAATAAGCACCTTGTCACCGCAAGTCATGTCGCAGACTTTAAGCAATTGACAGCAGCCTGGTAAACATGAGACTTTTTTAGTTGCGATAGATTGATGCAATCGTCTCAAGCCTTGAGCAATTGTGTATTCGGCATTCTGATAAATGGACCACAGATTCCAATTGCCGGCCTTGAAGTCGACCGCAACATAACCACAAACACCGACTGTATTCGGGTACTTTGATTCTTGAAGGAGCTCTAAAATGCAAGTTTCGTCGAAGACTGTGTCTGCATCCATGCCAATCAGATGGTCGACTTGGTTGACCTTCACCTCCTGGGTCAGCCAGTCGCCCATTGATAGGAAAAAATGGGAAGAAAATATGGTTGCTGGGTTGGTGTTTCTGATGTTGAATTTGTACAAAAATGAGCGGACGACAATAAGACTATCGCGTTTGCCCTGATTTTGCTCTTTGACGATGCAGTAAAATGGGACACCCTTGTAGTAACCCCATGAGATCTCCACATCCATGGCCTGACCATCCCAGGCTCTATAAGCTCTGGTGATCTTCTCATGGTGAAGCTGCTCGACAAATATGTCTTCATTGAGGTACTGTGCTGTCGTTTTCTTCATTCCAGGTCCACGGACACGGCCATCGCAAATAACCATGATGCCCCTCTTGTGGTTGTCAATGCCAACTTGATTAACAAGAGAATCGAGCGACTTTGTGCATTCATCCAGAGTCTCGTTGTAACAAGGCATAATCATGATCAGATTCTCAAGGTGATCGGGCTCGATGATTTTCGAGGCGAATATGAGGTTCTTGAGAGTAAACCAGATGATCGAGGCGATCATGATGCAATTGAGAACAAGAGGAAATGAGATGAAGGGGATGTAGACATAGTAGTAGCGAGGCCACCACCAAGATGCAAAGATGAACATAAAGCTACAGCATGTTAGAATTGTGTTCATCGGATCGAAGAGTATTAGGAACTCACTTGACACCAACCAAAAATCCCGACATTATGTACTTCTGCCGAGTGACCTTCCTCTGGCCACACTTCTTCAAATACTCATCCAAGCTCTGGGACTCAGAGTCAGTTTCAACCTTAGGAGTGGAAGAAGCAATGTCTCTGAGAACGGAGTTCTGGGGCGAAGTTTGAGTAGCAGTAGTGGCGTAGCCAGCAGCTTGATTTGAGACATCTTCCACACTATACACTGAGCCACCATCTCGTTGTTGAGCTACTGGGTCAGGCAGTCTTGGGCGAGGAATGATAAGGTCTCTCTGGTGAGAATTTTCTCCAAGAAAAAGGCCGCTTGGCTTAGCAGGTGGGTGAGATGAGAGTGGGGAGATGGGTGTCTGGGCGAATGAAGACTTATTTGAGAGGGATGAAGTGAGCAATGAGTGACCAGGGCTCTCATCAAATGATCTTGAATAGTCTCGACTGGCACTTTCTAGTATATCGCTCAAGGAAATATTATGGTAGTGGCCATCGATGTTTCTGAGAATAAATTTGTTGTTTCCCCCTTTATTGAAAGGCGATGGTAGAGGAGGATAACTCTTTTGTTCATGTTGGGCTGGACTTCGCCAGGAGTAGTTCTAATGCAGGTTAGAACGATTCCGGTGCTACAGATATTTCTTACAGTTGTCTTGCTATTGCCAGCTTCTGAAACACTCAAAGACTCCATTTCGCTGAGCAATAAAAGTAAATGATGGTTTTGAGAACACACAAGGGGAGTTCTAAGATGATAGCAAAGAGTAGATGGATTCTATGACAAGAGAGGAGATCTTCTGAGACTCAAGGTTTAACATAAGCATGATTATTCGACCTTTCACCCCTATCCATCAAAAACCTCACTCTTCCATAATCGAGCTCGACACGGTCCCGCTCTGCCAACTTCCTATCCTCAACTGTGACGCTATCCCGAGCTAGCATATCTCTGACTGACGTCGATCACCTCTACACTTGGATTAAACTTTCATTTACGAATCGCCCAAACAGCATGGTCCTATTTTGACCCCTATCATCAAGTCGAAAATTGGGTTGATAGAGATGTCCGAAGTCCATCACGATGCAGATCCTAACCAGATTAGTATATCCGGGGCATATATGTTTCGAAACGCCCAGGTTGAACTAACTTGCGGGTCGGGCAAACGTTGTTAAGCTAAGAATTATTGTTAAACCTGGTGTTGACTTAGATGCCACCAACGTCACGCAGTAAGGTGGACTGGTATTAGTCTCGGCCAAGACTCGAGGCTCACTACTCTAGAGACAGAAAAAACTCCGATATAATCAGATTCACAAGGTTTCCCAACGTCCGGTAGTTGAGAGTAAGTTTTGCAGCGGTTTTGTGGTTCCAGAAACCCGGAATGCTTGGAATGCGGTAAGTCATCTAGTCAGGTTCCATGAAGTGTGTAAGTTAAAGACACGCTTAAATTTTCTTCAGCTTGTCTGATCTGAACATCAAAGTCTAAGCACCATAGCGCTCACCACATTCATGTTAGCAAAGCACTCACAGGTTCTTCGATAAATGAGCCAACAACTAGTCCGGAGCTCAGGTCCGGGTTGTTCGTTCACCTGAACTGGCTGGACTTTGTCCTTGGGCTTACCACAAGGTAGAAGAGGGTGTGTTGATCATCAGATACAAATTCTTCAACCGTGACTAGATCATCAAGGAGTTTACTAATCCAACCTCAGTCTTTCATATCACGAGTCTTTTCATAAGTTCCCCTTGCCATTGAAGGAAGATGGAAGCGTGGACCTGACTGGAGCCTTGAACGTTGATAGTCATGAGTCAAACGCCATTTAGACTCGGTAGGAACCCTGGAACCCAATCGCGTTGTAGATAAAATTAAGCCCGGGCGATATTTTACCTGATTTGCTCATATTCATGTTCTCACAAGCGTATCATACTTCAGAATCTTGCTCAAGTAGTGGAGTTTGGTGTTTAAGTGTTAAACATGGCAAACAGGTTCCCCATCCGTCGACCTGGAGCAAACAAGACATCATGACTTTGTCCTGAGGACCACTTTAGACTTGCTCATTGCTGAGAATTTAGTCTATGTACAGAAAACTAAGGTGTGGTAGACTACGGATATTCCGGTGCTCGATGTCTCCACGTTTGGTAGGAAGAAAACGTCCAAAATCAAACAAACATCAATGACATGACGATCCAAAGACCCATCTAAATGGCAAATCTGGATCCTAGCAATACGAATATCGGGAGCATATGACCACTTGCACTGTGGATATGGCGACTTTTCGGAGTGTCCCCGGTGCTAGTCTCCGTTCATGGCGGACACCTACGATGGTGTTTTGCATTAGGAAATGTCGACGACAAAGAAAAACAATCTAAGCCTGTTATAGTACTCTTACATATCATTGACTCTATATTCTAGCAACTTGTTGCATAACTAGTAAGACACATCCTATAAAAACATGATGCCTCAACACCATGTAACCGCGAATGGTGATACTAACCAACAAACAGCAAACATGGTGGGTACAACTAAGTGCGCTCTACCTTATAAAGAAAGAGTTAAAAGCCACTTATGCCTCAATATGAAATCCAGTTGTTCCAACGCTGCCCTATTTTAGCCTAGAGGCGTTAACCGTAAACCATCCCAAGAAGAGCGGTTCCTGACTTAACTGCGGCCGTTTATCTAAGCTTTTCTATATTTGGATGATCTACTTGTCACAGTTCCTCATAGGGAAGATCGATATTGGGACTGGAATGCGGAGCCAGGGGATTGAACCTAAATCGGCCGCGGCTTAGTACATGAGGTCTGATTTGGTTAATGCTGGCGATTGGGTCTTTCTGGTGAGTAGATCATCACTGTGATTATAAAATCGGTAGCGAGTTGAGGGTAACTGTGGATTATTTCATGTGAGGGATGATCTCATCGTAGAAGACGGCAGATCGCTTCACTCTGATGTTGGAAGAAAGAAGAGTGATCTTCAAGGACTAACCAAAGCCGTAGGTCATAGGTATAGAATGTTGAAATATAGAAGTACAATATCAGTGAGCATATAACCAGTTGTGTCTTTACAGAAACGAGTCAACACCATTCAGTTTATCCTTATACTCCATCATTAACATTCTTCTCGATTTGCTGAGCATATATGGCTCAAGGAATGCCGCCAAAACCTGTGACTGGTCTCACAGGCTTGAATGAGAAGAATGGACTCCCATTGACGCCCCCTGAACATTCTTCTTCATCCAGCCGTCTGGATAACAGCTTTACCTTGTATCCGGACAGCCCTCCTCTCAGCTCTCCATCTTCGGATGATGATGCCCTCGATCAGTCACTAAATCCATCCATCCAGGTCGGCCAGGACGACGAGCCAGTCATTGCAGTCATCGGTGTTGGCTACGTCGGTACACATTTGGTCAGCTCTTTCTCTTTGAGATACCAAGTTATTGGCTTCGATGTCTCTGCCAAGAGGATTAAAGACCTCAGTGTCCGATATAGGGGGCATGAGAATATAAGCTTTTCTCGACATTCACAAGACCTGCGTAGAGCTACGCACTTTCTGATCTCTGTCCCAACGCTTCTTAGACTGGATAAGACGATTGATTCATCCTATCTTCGTGATGCGTTGAAGACTGTGAGTGAAGTTGCTCGCCCTGGTTCTACCGTGGTTGTTGAAAGCTCTGTGGCTGTGGGCATGACCCGTCAGCTTCTTGGGCCAATTGCTGCAAATCGAAAAATCTTTGCCGGAATGTCTCCTGAGGTGCGTTTTTCGACGATACTCTTATTCTTAATCATATGTTGACAATGCACAGCGGGTCGATCCTGGTCGCGCTGAACCCCCTCTTCATTCCATTCCAAAGATCATATCAGGTTTGGACGATATCACCCCAGGCTCCCTCGACGCTATAAACAGACTCTACTCTACTATTTTTGACACAATTGTCCCTGTTTCAAAGCCAGAAGTAGCTGAGATGATGAAACTATACGAAAATTGCCAGAGGATGGTCTGCATCGCCTATGCCAATGAGATGGCAGACGCATGTATCCCACATGACATCGATCCATATGAAGTCTGTGAGGCTGCCTCAACTAAACCGTTCGGATATATGCCATATTTACCTGGTGTGGGCGTGGGCGGACACTGTATCCCCATCAATCCCTTCTATCTCCTCTCAAACAGTCACTTTCCCCTGCTCGAGAGTGCAGCACGAGCGATGCACTCTCGACCATCCAGACTCGCTGAGAGGATACTGAAGAAACTAAGGCAGAGAGTCACAAAAGGAACACCACGTGTGCTCGTAGTGGGCTTGGGTTTCAAAGCAGGCCAATCACAGGTGGATAACTCGCCAGGTGTTGAGCTTGTGAGGATTTTGGCTGTTTCGCGCGAGGTCGATGTCTGCTGGGCGGATTCTCTGGTCAAGCAATGCGCTTTTCCCCAAGTCCGTCGTCTACTTGATCAAGACTGGCGAAAAGAGGTCTTGAGAAAATTCGATATCATTGTTGTTGCCTCAAGGCAAGTGGGCATGAGCTTTGATGTCCTGGATGAGCTAGATGGTGTCGAGGTTGAGAGATGGTGTGAATAATGAAGGAAACATTAAATAGTATCTGATATTTCCATAACGTGGCCCATTTCTTAGGTAGTGATTTATTCTCAGTTTCACACCTCCTCTGTTTACAATTAGTTCATAATTTTTTCCTGCATAACATTAATGACATCAACGAGCCTCGAATCTGCACAGCAAACGCCTCTTCCACTAAATCGCCAATAGTCTAGCCACCTGTGGGCCACCGACCGGGCTGAGCATTTGTACGACACGAAGCTATTGATTATTGATACCCAAACTATAGGCAGTTATAAAACTTCGTATTCTCATCCTCGTTCTCTATCTTATTTCATTTTTATTCATCGTTGTCTTATACAAAATGTCGAACAAATACATCAACGCTGTGTACTATCCTTCGTGGCGCTGCTACAAAGAGCGTCCTCCTTCGTGCTTGGACACGGCATCAATCACTCACATATTCTATGCATTTGTTGGGTAAGTTTCCAAAACACCACTATTATCTCAAGCTAATATATCGCAGTGTCCACGAAGACGGCACACTTCGAGTGAGTGATTCCAGTTCATGTCCAGAATGCTGTCCACTAACTCCGTGCCTAGTCCATTGACGATTGGGGCGACAACACCAAAGTTGTCGATGGTGAAAAAGGATGCCTTGCGGCACTAGCCAAGCTAAAAGGCCAACACCCACATATCAGGACACTCGTCTCAATCGGCGGTGGCTCCAGCAGCAAGGAGTTTCCTGCACTTGCTGCAAGCAAAGGAGCAAGGCAAACTTTTGCCCGCCAGATCAAGGAGTTTTGCGATGCCCATCATTTCGATGGAGTTGATAGTATGTGGACGTTCAGTATCAGGTTACAATAAAACTAACTTTATGCGATAGTTGACTGGGAGCACCCTCAGACTCCAGAGGCAGGAAAGAATTATCTTCTGTATCTCCAGGCCATTCGAGAGACCATGCCGGCTCCTAAGTACTTGCTGACAAGTGCTCTTCCCACGGGAGAGTACTGTCTCAAACATCTCAATCTGCCAGTTGTAGCTCAGACCCTCGACTTTCTCAACCTCATGGGCTACGACTTCACAGGCGGCTGGACAGATGTCTGCGGACATCATGCGCAGCTCCTTCCTCCAAGCAAAAACCTCAACGAAGTATATCCTACTCTTCGCAAGTCGTGCCAGCGCGGTGTTGACTACCTCATCTCACAAGGCTTTCCCAGCCGCAAGATCATCCTTGGCATCCCAATTTATGCCAGGTACTTCGGCCAGGCTCGTGCACCAGGCCATCCTTTCAAAGGTGCAGGCGAAATCGACTACTGCGATCTGCCGGATGAATGGGTAGCAGGCGCCAAGGTTGATGAAGGTGTCGCGGCGGCATCCTTTGTCGACACCAAAGGAGACAAAGGTTTTGTCTCTTTCGATGTCCCTAGCACAGTCTGTGTCAAGGCGAGATATGCCAAGGCGTTGAACCTAGGTGGTTTGTTCTACTGGACAGGTGCTGGCGATCGGTCGGGCCATGAGAGTTTGGTCGCTGCAGGGTGGAAGACACTTCAGTCCTAGGAGCAGACCATCCATACATAGGTAGCCGTTCATTTCTCTCATGAGCACAAAGTACTTCACAGGATAGATGTTTCAGGGATAGAAATTGGTCCAACACTTGTCGGTTTTATTGTTTTATTTACCTACCATCCCAGCTGAGAGTGCAATTCCAGCTCGCACCATCAAAGACACAACCAACTTTGGTTATGGCATTTGTTGCTCAAACAAGACACATCTATAAAAGAAAAGTCAGTATATGACATCCAAGTGATAGACTTGCCTTGTCAATCGTCCAATTACTTAAATGCATCAGGATTGATGAGCATATCAAGCATCGTGACCATTATTTCCTCTTCCCCGTCAGCTTATGCCGCCTGTGCATCTTGTCCGAGGTGCTCTTCCGGGTCTTGTCTGTACTGTTCATCAGCCATCTGAGTCTCAGGGTCTCCCATGTCCAAGTCCATCTGAAGGTCGTTAAACAACTCATCGTAGTGAGATTTCAAATGCCTCCCTTGTTCCAATTTGACCTTGTAGTTGCCCTCGTCATCCATCTCTATCAAGTTTGGCGGATCTGGACCGATTCCAAAGGGATCAGAGGCAGACACAGTGAGTTTCTGCAGCTTCTCTGTCTGTTGAAGCAACACAAAGTTCGCATCTCCGGCTGGAAGTGGCCAAGATGCCGGGCTAGTCAGAAACTGCTGATGGGGTGCAGCTGTCGTTTCCAGCTGGAGAACTGCGTCCTGGGGAGCACTTTGTCGAGAAGGAGGAGGAGAGGTTCTCACAAATATGCAATCAAGTATGACTTCTGAAGAGGGTGAGTCTGGCTCATCCTCTTCATCAGCTGCAGGAGCCGCAGGCTTTTTGGCAGAACGCCGTTTAATGTATGGTGCTGGGCGAGATGCCGCCTCTCCAACAACATAATGTTGCTGAAGATGCTCTGGTGTTTGGCCACGAGTTGCTCGGCTTGAGCGGTGAGGACCTTTCCGGTCTTTGTTTCGGGTGTTTCGAGAAGGACCAGCCATCTTGTCAGTTGTTTTCTTGGTGTTGGTTTATTCTGTTGGCGACTGCGAATACTGGTCGGACGATTTGTGAGGAGTTTTTGAAGAGCTTCAAAAGGCATGCTATATATGCCCAAATTCTCCTTTCCACCATATTAAAGAAACATCATTCTGCTTTTGTTTTATGTTCTACATTATAATACTTCGATCTTTGTTCAGTCCTGAAAAGCGACATTCTAACAAAGCAGATACTAAAGGTGAGGGATACCATTGTCTGAACAAAGGCTTCTCTACCGTATTTTTTTAAGTTGCATAATAAAAGAGGGAATATATGTAGTGTGCTTTCTGTTGCAAAATAAAGCAAAAGCAACGAACGACTGGCATGAGGAGCCGTATTGAGATCAGCAGTCTGTGAACGAGACGAATTGAGGATTAACGTTAGTTGTTCTCGATTGGAGGAAACCCCGTCAATAAGCTGTCCTATTAGGACTAACAGTACAAGCGCCATATTGCCTAACCTGCGCAGCAAAATCGATGAGTGATGACGCGTGGATTTTGTGATGTCGTCGTTCTCGTTGGAGGTGTTTCACCAGGACAAAAATAGACTGGGATGGACCCTTAGACAACGTCCAGTTCATTGAAGAGCATATCAACTATATCGCAGAATCAAATACTTTCAAATTGCAATAGTAATTAATTGAGCCTACATTAAGTATTGTCACAATATATCATCTCATATCCATATCTAAAATTTCTAATTTTCCCCGGCAGAAGAGGTGTTCGTACATCAGGTGTGGCGTCACTTCAGCACCGCCACTATGCATACGTCACTGAAAGCTATAACATGTCACTGGGGAATCAAGCATCGAATTACGGAGAGGCCTCTCTCATGGTCCCTGCCAAGGCAGGTTTTGGATTGGGCTTGCCATGCCAACAAGATTTCGTATAAAGCTAATATGCGACCCTCCCAATACCTTAATTTCTTCGCAAACAAGCTTCTTTCAACGACATCTCACCAACTTCACAAAGGTGAATACACACCTTTCCTGTTGGGCCAAGTTTATGTGAACTAACAGTATTAATCCAGATAACCTATACAACAACCCACCCTCCAAACAACACAAACAATAACACCATGGGTCTTTTCTGGTCAAAGGGAATCGGTGGTCGCCATTTCGGTACCAGTGTCCACGTCGACAAGAATGGTGTCCGACGGGGTCCTTGGCGATTCTCTCTCGGAAAGTTCAGCTGCTTCCGTCACTAAACCACTGGCAGCTTGGCTGCATCTACACCATCTTCTGACGGAACAACACACGTTTTAATGGCCCTGGCACGATGATACGACATTAATGGATTTTTGGGGGTTTGTGGATCGACAAGGAACCAATATTAAATTGCCCCCCTAATACAATTTGATTTTCACAATCTGTCTGATTGCTGTGATGATCTTTTGGTGTTTTAATGTTTTGGTACAGGGTAGACATGGTGGGGTCCTGATCCACATCCCGCTCCAACTCGTCATGCTCATGATTGCTCTGCTCTGCGTGAACGCGTGCCTGCCGGTTACAAGTTGAAGATGACTTCTGGCAACCAACTCAAAACATGACGATGAAACTTTCATGAGCTATTCATATCTAAAGCGTCATGGCGCTACTCAACTTCACACTCAGTGAGGAGGGCGTTTCAGCCTTTCGTGACGCCCTCATCTGCTTGAACAAGTTCAGTGACGACGTTTCGCTCGAGGCACGCAAGGATTCTGTACGTTCAACATGAAGAAAAAGCTTCACCTTGACATTTGACTTACGCCCCCTAGTTTATTCTCACTACCCTCAACACCTCTAAATCGGCCTATGCAAGTGTTAGATTTGCTACGACCAAGTTCTTCTCCCGGTACCACTATCAAGGAAGTCGCCAGTTCCGCGATCGTTTCTACTGTACACTTTACATCCGCGTAAGTCTCTTCAATCTCTGAACAAGGTCTCAGGCTGATAATAGACAGGCCTTGATCTCTTTATTCCGAAGTCGCACAGCAACCGACTCACAAAGAGATGCTGAGAAGCAAACACTCATCGACAGATGCGATGTCGCCATTGAGGACGGAGAAGGAGTCCAAAGCCGATTCATCGCACGCCTTATATTTCGAAACGGATTGACATCTACGCACCGTCTCCCCTTTGAGGTTTCTGTTCCAGTACACGCCAAATTCAGCAAACAAGATGCTCCCCACCACTGGACCATTTCCTCACGCACGTTACGCCAGCTGATGGACCACTTTGGCCCAGGTATTGAGTTTCTCGATATCAACACTGATGGCGATCACGTTAATTTTACTTGTTTTAGCGAGAAAACCGTGAGCGAGGATGGTACGTATGTCTGCTTAGCTCGAAACCTCTATACTGACACCCAATAGCGGTCCTGAAGAAGCCTCTGCAGACATCAATCGCCGTCGAGGCCGATGAATTCGACGACATTGACGTGGAAGACAAACTTCACATAGTGATATCTGTCAAAGACTTCCGTGCCATTATCCAACATGCTGGTATCACAGGGAACGACGTATCAGCTCGCTACTCAATTCCTACACAGCCCATCCAGCTATCGTATACTGGCGATGCCATGTCATGCGAGTTTCTCGTCATGACGGTTGGTGAGCGTGGGACCAATACTGGCCAAAGGACTAAGAAGGGTCGCAAAAACGCACCACAGAACACTGGGCCACACCTCGAAGCTACCTCACGCCGGCCAAGTATGGCTCCCCCGGAATCACAACAGGCTCCAGCACCAGCACCAGCCCCTGCCCCTGCCCCATCGATGCCTCAGCCTAACCCAACACCACAAATGAGCGCTGCTAGAGCCAGTGCATCGCGCGTAGGAGTCTTTGACCTTCGGCCTTCGCAGAAACCGGCACCCCCAGCGACCAACAGATCTGAGAGTCTTTTCGTTGAGGATCAAGGCTGGGAGCCCATCAATTACGAAGATGAGGAGCTTGCGGAAGATAATGCGAAGCTGGGATGGGACCATAGTATCGATCCTGTAAGTTGAACGGCCCCCTCTCTTGACCTTGTACTGACTGCAGTAGAATGCCTCTGCTCTGCATATGAGTCGCTTCGCAGAGAATCTCGCTCCAGCTCAACCCGAAGTCGAAAATCCACATCCACAGCCAACAGATGCTGAATCGACATACATTGAACCGACACAAAAACTGACGGATGTCGAGAATTTGGCCCTATTCCCGGATTGAGGATGGAAAATTGCATGGAGCATTGAAGGATGAAGGTTTGACATTTGTGTGAGGAGGTTCACTCAGCTGTAATGAATATCCAACTGGTGGCACAACCTGCCCCAACTTGTCCTATCTTGGAGCCCGGAGGAATAAATTTGGACGAGGCAATGACATTCCAACGACCTTTGACATCGTTGTTCTCAACTTGAGGTCCACAATTGCCATGTTCCCCCCATCCCCATGAGAGGACATCTCCTGCAGTAGAAAGAGCAACGACATGTTCACTGCCGATTGCAATCTTGCTCAAATCGGGTAGCTTTGGGGGAGGTAACTGTCCGTGGTCGTCTCGCCCCCAGCTTTGTAGAGAACCATCCTTGGCCAGTACAAAGACGTTTCCCCAACTTGCTCCTACGTCTTTCCACTCAGGACATGTCTGAGGGGCACTTGATTGAATTTTCCATTTGTCTGAACCCAGAACCTTGATGTTTTCACTTTGTGGGTCGCCGAATAGACAGGTGAACTCTCTGCCACAGACAGCTCGTGCAATCTTAAAGCTGATACCCTCGATCTTTCGGGGTGCGTGAAGGACCTGACCCGGTTCACCAGCTTGAGACTTTCTCGCATTACCCCAGCCGTAGGCATCGCCATTGTTGAGAACTGCGACGACATGGCCCATGCAAGCAGCTAAGTCAACAATTTCAGTTCCTGAAGGGGGAAACTCTCGAAGTTGTGTTGCTGATGGCGTTCGGACGATGAGTTCTCCTAGACCCAGTTCGCCCTTCAAACCCGCGCCAAAACTAAAGACTCGGGTATTCTTGCCATCTGCATCTTTAGCCACAATGATAGAGGCTTCCCATGTTGCTGTGATCAGGACAATCTCGCCAACCGGAGGCTCTCCACTTTTGGTAAGCTGAATTGCTCGAAAAACAGCAACATCCGGCCCAGATGATAGTTCGCATGCCCCAGGCGTTGAATCACCACTCCAGTAGAGTTGCCCGGTCTTCGTCAGGAGTAGAGTATGGTTTCCACCAGCTGCGACTTGTATAATAGGGGAGGTTGGCGGACCAGGATGGAAAAGGACTTGCTTGGGCACAGAAACGTCCTCTTTGTGGCCAATACCAAGTTGACCAGAGCCGTTTGAGCCTAACGCAAATACAACCTCCATATTTCAAAAGAACCGAAATTATGAACAAGAAACTCGTGTAAGCTAACAAAGCTCCTTCTCCCCTCAAGATTCTGTGTGCTTCTCTTGATGCTGCAGTGGATAGCTTCATAGACCCACCACCAATCGCTATATCGCGAATACTCGACAGCTTACGTAACGCGCTTCAAATCTCCACCATAAAGAAGGTCGCGAACTTTTTTTCTCTGACTTTTTCTTCACTCTCAATCACACTCACTCTTTTGAGCTTTTCGCGCAAGCTCCGACAAAGCATATTCGCTTGAGAGGATGTGATTCGTGTTTTCTGCTCTTGCTATCATCGTGCAGCAGACAGTATGGCATCACAGTCGCAGACCGTCCCTGAGGGGATGGACAACTTCGTCGTCGGATTGATTGGTATGGGCGACATGGGCAAGATGTACGCCGAAAGGCTGTCTGCCGCTGGCTGGAGGTAAGTTTTGAATCAATTGCGATTCGTGCTTCCAACGCCAGCTTGTTTTTCTCCAATGGTAAGCAAATCCTTCCCTCAACCCTCACTTCCCCTCCCTCTTTCATGATGACTAGAGCGCATTTGGCTCGAGCATTGTTCAGGGACGCCTGGTGTCCGTTATGGCCATCAGAATCGGACCTGTGCTCTCAATGATGTAAACGCTTGCTACCTTACTTTTCAACTGTCTGAATTTTCACCCAACCACCACATTTTGTTAGCACTCTGCTTTGACACAAGCTAACAATTACAAGAATAGAGTCCTTTTTCCTCGTGACTGCAAAAACCCGAACCGGATGCCGGGTGGCTAACGGCGGACTACCTTAGAATTCTGGCCTGCGACAGAGAAGAGAACCAGGAGAGCCTTCAGAAAGAATATGCTGGAAATGTATGGCTTAGTGATTCCTGCCTCTGCCTCGCTCCAGTCACTGAAGCTATCGAATAGAAAAATATAGAGATTTGTCGAAATGGCCACTATGTTTCCCGCGCAAGCGACTATATCATCTACAGTGTCGAAGCCGCCGTCATTGACCGTGTGATTGCTCAATATGGACCATGTATGCGCCCTCTTGTATGCCTTGTGAATGTTGCCCCGAGTATCATATCTCGAGGTCATATGCAGTAGCAATCTAGACACTGACAGTTATTGTGCCCAGCTACCAAACTTGGTGCCATCGTTGGAGGCCAGACTTCTTGCAAGTCTCCCGAGATCGCTGCCTTTGAGACTCACCTCCCCGCCGATGTCGATATTATTTCCTGCCACTCTCTTCACGGCCCCAATGTCGACCCGTACAACCAACCCCTTGTCTTGATTCAGCACCGCGCCCCAGACTCGGCCCTTCGCAAGGTCGAGGCAGTACTCAGCTGTCTCCGATCTAAGTTTGTTCATCTTTCGGCCCGTGAGCACGACCGCATCACAGCCGATACGCAAGCAGTCACTCATGCAGCGTTCTTGTCCATGGGCAAGGCATGGCACGCCAACAAACAGTTCCCTTGGGAATTGAGCCGATACGTCGGTGGTATCGAGAATGTGAAGGTCAATCTGACGTTGCGCATCTACAGCCAAAAGTGGCATGTTTATGCCGGTCTTGCTATCCTCAATCCCGAAGCTAAGGAGCAAATCTCACAATATGCACGAAGTGTCACCGACTTGTACAAGCTTATGCTTGAGGGCAACCGTGAAGGCTTCAGAGAGCGAGTCTATCGTGCACGCGATAAGGTCTTTGGCCCGTCTACATCCTGGGACACCCGCCCTCTGCTTGAGCCCTCAATTCTGTCGTCCTTCTCTCTCGGCACGCCAACTGATGAGCCCCGACCCAATAACCATCTCTCTATCCTCGCAATGGTGGACTGTTGGGCGGCGCTCAATATCGTGCCTTACGATCACATGCTCTGCAGCACTCCCCTGTTCCGTTTGCGTCTGGGTGTAACCGAATACCTGTTTCGAAACGGAGATGTCCTCGATGCTGCGATTGAGACTGCAGTCGATGATAAGACTTACCGCAGCGATGACCTTGAGTTCACGTTTGCAGCGCGGGCTTGGGCTGAGTGTGTGAACCTTGGACATTTCGAGACATGGGAGAAACGATTCGTAAGTACGCAGGAGTTCTTTGAGCCGCGATTTGAGGAGGCCAAGGTCGTGGGCAATCAAATGATGAAGAAGATATTGGAAAACTCCAAGGATAATTAGTAGAGCTGGACCAACCATAGGTTAACAAAAGCCTTATACTCATACAATGCTCTCATCAGAAGCAAATGTCCCAAAACTCTAGACAACGCCCGACTCGACCAAGGAGAAACCAGTATGACAACCTCTCCTATACGCCACAAAACTCCAAGCACGCCCTGAGTGGACCGCCAAGCCTAGTGATCCTGTTGAAACCCAGACTTACTGTTCCTCATATATCATCTTACACTTGAGTCACTACATCGGGGACTCTAGCCTCAATGCTCTCCTCTGTCATTGCCACACCATGATCAACTCCCAGTGGTGTAGAAGACTCTCCAACGCCGTTCTCATTTCCAGTCACCCGCGAGTCGGCGTTATGTGTGTCGTTAAGAAGCGAAGTCGACGTGGATTGAAGATTACCAGCATCGCCAAAAAGACGCCATGAATATCCCCCCGGGGGGAGGATGGTAGATGTACTAGACAACAGTTGATCAGTCAAACGGCGCCGTGTGGATCTCGAACTAGGAGCAGTAGGACTGCACCGTTTCGGTTAATAAGAACGGTCCGTAAACATCCTTCACAAGACTTACCGTGGGATCCGTGTAGCTCGCGCTCTTTGTCGGGAGTGTTGCCCCTGAAGCTGATGCTCTTCATCCGCTTCGGGTAGTTCACTTTGAAAAACAGCCAGCCATGGCCACGGGCTTCCCAGCAAGTCAGGAGTCGCCGGAATCACAACCTCCTCATTGCTTTGAGCTAAGTCAATTCCGGTCTGGTCTTCTTGGCGTACCCGTTGCTTCGCGGCCGCAACGTTCTCAACAGTAGGTAACTGTCTTCCTGCTCTGTGTGCGAAAACTGCACCCCTTAGCCCGTTTTGAAGATGCTGCTCCCGGTTTTGGTTCATAAGCATACGGGCAATCTGCTCGTCAAGCATCTCTATCATTTGACGGTTGCCAATCTGAGGCTGCAAAATGTAAATATCAGCAGACCGCCGAGGGTACCTAATCAGAACCGTTGACTCACTCTTGGACGATGCTCGTCGATACATCTGACAACGTCTCTGTCAATGACTGGTCTCCCACCCAAGGACTCGAATCCAAAGCCGGCGGCTGCTGTTGGGGCAATTTCTCCGTCGGCGACAGCATTGAGACTCAAAAATGCCCGGTCGACACATACAGGACGACACCTTTGGCAGATCTTGTACTCGCAAAACTTTTCAGCACCCCACGCCCAGTGTCTATTGTCGTTGTGAGATTCTTCGAAGCCGGTAGTTTGGAAGATGTTGCCGAGAAGTGCTGATTCGCTTCTTCGTAGTTCCCGCAACTCCTCTCTTGCAATAACATCCTTCAACTGCCACATTCGATAAGCTTATGTCTTCCGAGGTAGGATAAATACAACTTCATACCTCTTCTCGCTGTCTCAAAATAGTCGCGATTTGATCTGGTCGGTAGGAAGCCATCTGTCCAGGGGTGAGCTCTGTAAGAAAGCTCAGCTTGTCCCGTCGAGCTTCTGCGCTGCGTTTTCGAAAACCCTCCTCCTTGCCAAAGGTAAGCCCTGACGATTCCTTTCGTATCTTCTGCCAGATCAGCTACAGGTTTGGACCCGGGATTGTTGTTCAACAGGCAGCCTCTTACCGGATGCTGCTCCATGATTGTCTCATGATCCTGGGTACACTGATACAGCCACCCAAACTGACCGGGTTCATGGCATGAAGAGCATATCGAATTCGCGTCGTACATTCGGGTCATGGTAAGGTGCGTGCATGCTGGTTTATAGGGCTGCTGCAATAGGCGCCCATGTGGGAGGAGAGCCATTGTGAATGCAGCAGACTGTCTCTGCGTGCGCGCATTCGAGCGAATATTTGAGCATATGGAGTAGCCAGGGTAATTCGTGTCAAGACAGCCAGAGTTGAGCTGTAGTAGAAAGCTGATCGATGATAAGCGATGATATGTATAAAGTTGCTTCGTGGTATGGGAGAGGTTGCCCCAGAGAAAAGGATGAACCAGGTGGAAGAACGAAAAGGGAGAGCTTCGTTCATTGTTAATGCTAAAGAAGTCGGGCGTTTTGCCTTGGTCAGCTGTAGGAAGTGCAGCCAAGTGCGAGGCAAGTGACAGCTGCCTACCAACTGCCCAGGTAGCACTCGGTATCCAAACATGGAACGCACAAACAGATTCTTTATTCCAAAATAAGGAAAATGAAACGGGGCTATTGATTTCCTAGACAAGAGATCGTCAAGGTGCTGTATGTTGTCGCCGAGGAGACCTGCTCAAGTTTGGTATTTCTCAAGAACGTATTATCTGACCACCAGCAACATCCCAACACTCACTTCCGGGCATGTTTATCGAATGTACACTCTTGGATCTTGGTAATTCTTTAGCTGTAGCTTAGAATAGGCAATGAGTTCGTGAAGGCGTTCGTCCATGGCGTCGATACTGCATCAAGTGCTCGGGTAGGGTAGTTGAAACAAGACCTTTACCTGTAGAGGCGACATGAATATCAACTTTCACGGGAATGGTCTCAGACTGAATTGAGAGTAAAACGGAATCAGATGGGGCCCCAGAAGGAGTTCTGTTTATTTTCATGGTCTCATCCACAATTCACCAGGGTTTCACCCATCCCCCTCTCAGCGCCCACATCAGTATCGAGTGGAGGCCAGGCAGGTATCTCATGCCACCCTCCGACTCAAAAGAGATTTTGCTACTCAAGCGGTTGATGTCATATTTCATTGTCGTTCAACGGCGCGTTTTTATTTTCTCTAGCTATGTGCCAGAACCGCAAGTAACGCAAACCCCTTTCCGATGCATAACCGTAAAGCAGCCCAAAACCTGATCCATTTCCTTTTAAACCTCGGTGGTAACCTTCGCCTTGGGGTTGGTGACCTTGACACCCAGTTGCTTGGCGCGGGCAATGATGTCAACTCGCTTTCGGGAAGAGACGTTGTGGGCAATCCTGTAGATACAGTTAGCAAACCCTGATCCTCTGGGTGGGAAAGAGGAGCGTACTCGGCAGCGTGGGTTCGGTTGTGCATGAGGAGAAGCTCGACATCGTTGACGTTGCTGACGAGGAAAGCCTTGTGGCCGGAGGGGGTCATGAAGCGGGTCTTCTTGTTGGAGCCATAGCCGATCTGAAGTCGAAAGTATTAGTACCCAGTACCAGATGTCCTGCCTGGCAGAAAGTTGGTGATTCTGGCCAGGCCTCGCAGAGGTTCAACGTACAGAGGGCATAGCAATGGTACCGCGGAAGCGTCGTCGGACACGGGAGTCGATACCCTTGGGCTTGCGCCATGAGGCATCTACGCACTTAAAGCGATCACTTTGATGCCTCTCGAAGCGCTTCGTGCCTGCATACATCAATTAATATCTTCATTCGTGTCTTCCATAGCGAAGGTCGCTTTTCGGGCTCAGATTCGGCAAACATACGCTTCTTGACGATAGGAACGTGCTTCTTGGCGGAAACCATCTTGAATCGATAATGTCAGTATTCTTGATCAATTGAGATGAGGTTGGTGAGGTTATCGTGGCTGACCTTGACGGTTGGCTGCGGTTTCGTTAGTAGTGGGTTGACGCTGTCGTTGAAAATCGCACGAAAATTTGACAAAGTAAACTGGCAAGCAGCGAACACCTTCCTTCCACGGGCCTTGCCCTAAGTTGGGTCGGTTAAAGTGGGGCGCTCTTTCCCACAGGAAAAAAATCCGATGTGTGGTAGGGTCCCACTTTTGGCTTAGGGCTCAGAAATTCTCTTGCTAGGCTGCTCCACCAAATCCAAATCATCGAACACAATCTCAACACGCCTGACCGCTGGACCAGATCACCACCGCCAAACATCCGCAACCATGTCGACCCAGAGCGTTCAGTGCTTCGGCAAGAAGAAGACAGCGACCGCTGTCGCCCACTGCAAGGTTTGAGAAGTCCAGAATCGCGAAATTGGGCCCGGAATGCTAACATATGAACTCCAGGCGGGCCGTGGTCTCATCAAGGTCAACGGACGACCTCTCCAGCTCGTCCAGCCTGAGATCCTGCGATTCAAGGTACGATTATGATCCCTTTGCGAGTTTCGAAAACGCCACGTCCATATATCGAATTCGACATCCGAGTCCGTGTTAGGAACCAGATACTGAGACTTCTCTTCTAGGTCTACGAGCCTCTCCTCGTCGTCGGCCTCGACAAGTTCGCCAACGTGGACATTCGCGTTCGAGTTAGCGGAGGTGGACACACATCTCAAATTTACGCCATCCGACAAGCTATCGCCAAGTCCTTGATCGCCTACTACCAGAAGTTCGTTGATGAGCACTCCAAGAACCTCCTGAAGCAGGCTCTCGTCCAGTTCGACCGAACTCTCCTTGTTGCCGACAACCGCCGCTGCGAGCCCAAGAAGTTCGGTGGTCCCGGTGCCCGTGCTCGTTTCCAGAAGTCTTACCGTTAAACGGTTCAGATGGTTGTCGGAAAGGTGCACAAAAGCGTCAAGTCGGAGCGTTGGTGCAGTGGAGGATATTTTGGGCAGTGCGAAAAAGGGACCGGAGTCACAATTTCCCTGGTTCGGGATTGGGTTTCCCATTGGCATTTGCATGGTCTTGCTTTTGGCGGATTGTAAAGGATCTGGCAGGCAAATGAAATCTTCAAAGTTAACGATGCGGCCCACGCTGCTATGGACTGTGATGTTAATGAATTGTCTCTTCGCTGGACTCGCTCCGATATTTGATTCCCATCGTTAATATGTGACTACGGCCGTCTTTTATCAGATCTAATTGACCTGCACAACGGATGAAAATGAGTTTCTCATCGAGCCTAGCACCAATTGGCTCACCACGAAAGTCATACTACTCATGCACTACTGTAGGCGACGGAAATACAGCTTATATCTACTATAAATAATCGTAACTGAGCCAATTCCTATTACTATTTTGCTCTTGTAAAGACTCCCAACTCCCAACTTTCCAAGACCCGAGCTTTTTGCCGCTCCAGATTGTAATTCTACGTCAAGTTACACACACAATATTACTCATTACGCTCTGGCTATTCTTCCGTGCTTGCCTGAATCCTTTGACACCTGCTGCCCTCGCTACTCTCCCCTAATGTCTCGAAGAGCGAAGCATCCTCGTGATGACGTATCTCTAATCATTCCATGATACAAGATCGCGCTGTCGTCCAGACTCATCCAAGTCAACGATCTCAGGGGCCCACTCGCCACGTTCGTCCTCAGCTGCTAAGTCGGCAATTTCCAGCTCAACTTCCTCGCCGTCTTCCATCATGACTTTGCCACGACGGAGGTAGTCTCCTCGCAAATCCCAATCCAGTGTACTCGTGACAGCGGCCTCAAGGCCTGCAAAGGCTGTAGCAACGGCCAGCTGCTCAGATGTAGCCTTGTTGCCTAAGCTTTGTAGAAATTCCTCCAGGCGACGTTTGTAGACAGTGAGTGAGAGTCGTAGATCTCGGGTTTGCGACTCAGCAGTATCGAAAATCGAGCCCTCGAGCCAGGAGGCACTATATGTAAGTTGCGCCGTCAAGGTGCGAATGAAATCAGCGGCAAGAGTCGGTCGACTGAAGGGGAGGAGATGAGCGCGGAGAAATATTTTGAGGAGCATATGCCACCACTGCTGTATGCACGAATCGTTGCCAAGGTGGACTCCTACAACAAAGGAGAACTGGAACTCGCCGACAACATCATCAGAATCAAGGTCATTATCGGATGCATCGACGAGCGATAAGATGTAAGGGCTTGCATCTGTAGCTCTCAGTGTCCGGTCAGCCCCGGTGATGTCTGTCGAGTACGTCTTTGTCCGCTGGCTGAAGGCAAAGTTGAGCTCGCGGGCCTTAAGGAGAGGATTCGAAATTGAGTTGTCAAGCTCCATCTCGGCTGCCATCAGTATCGACCCTTTGACACGGTCGCCTGTGTGAACCGTCCAGTTATCAAAGTTCTGACCTGTCACTCGATTGAGAAGCCTCTCGGTGATCTTACCAGTCAGCTGCTCCCACATGTTGAGATTCTTGTCCGAAGTGGCTTGGGTCAGCTCGCCATTGGCGGCGTTGACTGCGCTTGGATCCTGATAAGGGACCAACTTTGAGTGGATGGTGTCGAGATTGTCGGCTTGGATGCGCGCTTCAGCACGAGCAGAGTCGCCGAGAACCTCGTTGAATCGATCCCATTGCATGACATGAACAGCATTGGCGTTATTGGTGACTACCCAGAAGCCGCAGCGAGCAGAGAGACCTCCTGGATGGGCAACCCAGAAGAAGTGAGCACCCGGGGGTATATCCCTGACGCCGCCAAAGTGCTTGGCTGTGAATGAGATAGAGTCGTATCCAACCGTAAAGACTTCAGGCAAATCCAAGATAAGAACCACATCACCACCTCCAAGGTTGTGTTTCAAGGGTTCCCAGACTGGGCTGTGGAAGGAGTTTGAAGAGCCGTGTTGCGAGGCTTTGACTATAGCCTGCTCATCCGGTCTCGAGGGAGGGTCAAGAGGTGGAGGACCATCGTCGTCTTCATCCTCATGGGGCGTCTCGCTGACTTGGTGAACATGAAGAGTTCCCAAGGGATGTGTACCAAGAACTGAGACGGACTTTGCGGAGCCACCGCCGAAAGATGCGCTTGAGTTCGTTTTTGCCAGGATCTTAGGGCGAGACGGGATGGGCGGGAGATCGCCCTCCATCTTGATAAGGCTGTTGTAGGATTATTCCTTACACCGAGAAAAGAATTGACATTCAAAAGATAGACTATTGCAACCCAATTTGGTATCAGGATATTCCCGAGTAGACGTGCGTTGATACGTGATATGACGATGGGATGTAGATGTTGTGCTGAAATTGATATCGTTACACACAGCAAAGCACTGGTGGGATGGCGGGGTAGCAAAAAAAAGTTAGGCAAGCCAGGCAGTCGAAACTGTGGATGGGATAGCACCTATACAGATACACGATCAGATTTTGAGTAGGAACGGTAGTGTAAGTTAAGTACAAGCACTATCATAGTAAAATACAGTGTTTTATTTTGACAAGAAAACATGATATTTCTCGTCGTCTTCAGGTTTTGCTTTGGCCGCGTGGCCCGCCCAATGCACAATGGCACGTCATCAGCAGATGGTAGAAAATAGTCCTCCTGAATGACGTTCTGAGACAAAATATCAAGGAATCATAAATGGAACCAGGGAGATTGCCAGAATAATACATGTCATGAAAGGCATGGCTAGAGCAAGCAATCGGTGTTTGTATCATGGTTATTGAGCACTGTATTTCCAACTAACTTTTTCGTCACGAACTGGTATTATTTTGACAGCTTAATGAAAGAAGCCTTTGGCCGAAGCGACCAGTATTGATTGTTGAGCTGACACAGTCTCTACCTGTCTACAAGTAGGATGCTTGTCAATCGTATTGTGCAGCTTTATCTTTGTGATGATGATGCGAGGAGTATGCCACCTCAAGTTTTGAAGTCATGGATAACTCAAACTTTGGCAATTCCAATTCCACAGAAAAACCAAGAATCGGCCCCAAATCGGAGCTACTATTAGCTGAGTTAGGGTTCCTCCAAGCAAAAAGACGATTAGATTCATGGCTGCATCGTGGCCGTTCCGAGCCGTAATCCCGCAAGCCTCAACTTTGAGGTTCAACGGTCATTCGATTCGGGCCACAGTTGAACTCTCCTGACATGTGGATTACAGAAAAGTCGGGATTGATTTATGTAAAGGCATCCTAAAGATTAGGACAACTTACCTAAAGTCTTAGGGCCTAAATGCTCAGTTATTTATATCAATAGGCTCCTGTTTTTCTGGTTATTTTCTGAACCGCCTGCCTGGCCACACATCGGCAATTGCATAGTCTATATATAATTTTATGCCAGGTATCCAGCTGAAAACATCGCCGTGTTGGGAATTCCTAATAATACTTATTACTTAGCAACCCGTACTCCCTAAAAACAGTCTTGGCAGCCTCTCAGGTCTAGAATAGTCCAGGTTCTCTATGTGAAACATAATATCCCACGATATTATAATTGCCAAGAGCCTTTGCTTTGCCATCAATCCAAAGCTACCTAGTCCCTCGACTATACACGCCCTGTTTCGACATCCCATCATCCCTCCCGCTCTCCCTGCAAACTACCACACCGTAACCGTAACGAGATAGAGCCTTGTTATGGATCGATGCTGGGACCGGCACTGCCACTACCATGGATCCCACAAGTGCCAGCCAGGCAAGGGTGCTTTGTGTGCGTCTGTGTGCGACGTAAGTTTAACCATGCAGAGCTTGTGCACGACCCTGGCTCAGGCTCGGGCCGTCCGAGGACCACGTATTGAGCTCTGCCTGTTGAACGGGGTATCTTAGTTATTATTTAGAGTTCTCATGAGAATGCTAAGGTTATAGTGATAGTTTCACGGTAATTTGGCAATATAGGAGTAGAAATGGCTCTGTTTGGCGAGCATTTGACATGGATGAGTGTGGTTGTCTGCATATATGCACTGTTAACCATGATAACAATCCACTCACAACTTGTAATAGAATAGAGAGAAGATTCAGGAAAATTAAATAATGTCGCTCAAGTTAATATCTTCCGAGTCGAATTTCCTGTGGTTTTCACTTGGATATGCATCGATGTCAATCAATTTATCCGTGTGTGTTCCGTAACCTCAGCCTTGTTTGTGAAACGATATCCAAATCATCATGCATACTCCAAGGCCAACAGCTAAAGAGGTCTTGTACCACATATTTAAATACCCTTATTTCACACCCGTCTCAGACTTTAAAACTCCACACCGTTATAAAGTATAAGCTATCCAACGGTCCATCCAGCCTTTCCCGCTCAGATGTGAGGTGTAAACTTAACTTTGCTGTCCCGACACAAAGGAACAAACAAGACCAGTCTGAACAAAGTTTCTGCACCATGTAAAATATAGTTTAATCGGGTACCGACTGATACGAGACAGTTCAACTCAATTTAGGGACCCGGATAACCAGCGACCATGTCTTGTCTCTCCTTGTCTTGTGCTACCTGTCTCACAGCCAGCTGTAATATATGAATGTATGTAAGAGAGGAGAGGAGCGGCTAAATTCTCCTAGCGCCGCAAGGCCACCCTTGTTCGTTAGTAACAGCGTCAGTCACACACACTTGGTTTGGCTTGCACTTGGGGTCGCTGCACGCTACGCACGCACTTTTCTCGCCTTGTTTCCGTAGCTAGGCATGACATGGCCTTGGTATAAGTTAGTTGGCTCGCTTTTTTGTTCTAGTTGAAATTCCCTTACTAGGCTTTGCTTTGCTGTACACGCCCCCCTTGTTTAGTGGTTTTCTGAATGAGACGTTACAGTAACTTACTGTAGCTTACCTGCATGCAAGCATGTGCTTCATACATATCGTAGGGCTGCGAATGCTATCCCGAGAGTCATTATAGAATATTCTCTCTAACAAGGACGAAATATTTAATACTTGATTGAGATGGTTTTGTTTGGCCATAAATCTCTCTTGATTCGAGTTGCTGATCAACCCTTGTCTATATCATGAAACTCTAACTACCATTTGTATCCATTTTATATATGCGCAGCACATGCATGGACCTTCAGCAACGCCGTAGAATACAACTTCGCTCATCGCTTCTCATATTCCCCTTTTCTCGATATCCCAGCTGCAGATCCTCCCGGCACTCTGTTCTCCCGTGCTGCCAGCCAGCTATGATTGCCATGATTACCAACCGCATACGCACACACCACACACTACACTGCGCGGCTGGCGCTGGCCTGACATCTCGCCAATCTCACAAGTTAGATCTGCTACTCTGTCCACTTGGCGTTGCTTAAAGCCGGGAAAACAAGATCAGGCCACCTCACTGAGCTAAGGTGCACTACGCATGTACGTCACGCTCTTCCATGTCTTGTGTTACCCGACCTTTCCCTTCTCTACCCTTTGCCTTGCCCATCACCACCATCGCCCAATCTCTATCCTTGCCTTGGGGCTCTTTGTTATTCGCACCCTTGACCTTTACTGGAACTATTCGCGTATGTATATTTAGCGTCGGTAACACAGAGACACAACGCAACCACCCCGTCGCTGCAATATGTATGTGCAACACAACCCTACCACAACACGCCACCCACGTTTAACCAGGTTTAAGCATCTTCCCATGTGTCTTGGTCGATTTCGTCTTTTCTGAAAAGAGATAGGGCTGACTTGAGACCCGACAGCCTGGTTCACCAAGTCTTGTCGCATTCTACTCTAGTCAATTAACCTTATACGCACATCACGTATCAAATAGACCTCCCTCAACAGTTAGTTGTATTTACACACAAGACACGACATCACAACTCATAAATTCCAAAGAGAGATATGCTTTATGTTATACAGATAGAATTTGTTTCACAATGTAGCTGAAAAGGTCTGCATTCAGACCACAGAATCTTGCCGCCATGTAATCATAAGATACCGACCCTCCGTATGCATCTATTGCACATTTTCACCAACCTCAGTGCTTCATCAACATCGCCGGATGAGGTCTTGTCTCCGTATATATGAAAAACCTCACCTCATCTCTGCCATCACCATGCAACAAATGTGAAAAGAAACCGCGGGCCTCAAGCTCTGTCGAGCTTGAGCCATGCCTCCGACAAAACGTAATAATTCATCGCAAATGCAAATAAACCACGCCGAACCTCCAGGACCGCCCCCTGACCAGTAACCTGATGCTCATGAATAGAATTCGGTAACTCCCCAACCCAATATCTTGTCGAAGAGCGTATATGTGTAAACTCCAAGAAATCCGAAACCAAGAAGAAGAAAAGGTCCAATGGTTGAAAGGATATGTTGGACGCACCGTGAAAGGCAAAGCAGCCAGTCAACGTGTCATGCGAGTCGAAATAGAGGAGCAATTACCAGCCGGAATCGTGTCTCTACGGTCCAACCTCTCAAAGTCCGCCATGCCACCGGCGCTCCGTGTCACGCATGTATTGATGCGAATTTCAGAGACGCGGCAGCGATTCCAATATAGTACAGCGGGTATTATTTTCCATCCTGACTTTTGGTGACTTTCCTCCTCTAGTGCATTGATCCTTGCTTGACATCCACCTTAGTGGCTTGGGGGTTGACCACCGTTTGCTAAGCCTGGTTAGTTGATCCACTAAGCCACCCTCTGTCTTTGCGACATACATTGGTAAGGAATACCCTGGCTAGGTTGCGCGTAGGGTGAGTGAGGTTGGTAGTTGGAGTACATATGGCTGTTGTTGTAGTCGGGGAGAGGCTGCTGAGGAACCGCAGAAGGTGGTGGCGGGTACTGAGCAGGCTGGTATCCGATGGGAGGCAGCTGAACAGTTCGGCCGGGGTAGGATGACGTGGGAGTACCATCAGGTCCTTGAGGCTCGCCACCTCCATTTTGAGCTGCAGCTGCGGCTGCGGCCTGGCGTTGTCGCTCCTCTTCGGCCTTTCGGTTGGCTTCCTCTTCCTTCTTCCTCTGCTTCCACTCTTTGCGGATCTCCTTGAATTCTAGAGACATGAGTTAGACACGTGCGGCCTTCATCAACAGAACGAGTGTGCAGCTGTGGGTGGCTTACCTTCGGGTGTTCGCTTCTGTCCATGGGACTGCATGGTAACGTGAGCGTTCAAGTGGTTCAGTGTACCATAAGCCTTTTCACAGCCATTCCATCCACACTTGTACATGCGCTCAATCTCTTCGTATCGTCGTCGAGGTCGCTTATGCTGCTGCGCACCTGGAATGGGAACAAAGGAGTAAACCTAGTTAACGTGTCAGACATGGTCATGGGTCAATGAGCAGGTGGTCCACATCTGAACTGAACCTTGAAGAACTAAACGCGTCCCAGCATTTTCAACATACGCGCATTTCACTCAACCGAGTTCTAGTTCATCCTGTGCTCGTCTGCGCAAGTTCAACATACCTGGTTCGGCCGTGCTTGTGGCGGCGCTGAGGCAGGATTCTGGGCGTAAACTGGATGGCCAGGAGTCAGAGGCGCACCGCCGTGCTGACCATAACCAGCCCAGTCTGGCCGGGGCTGCGCATACATGCCGCCGCCGGGATGAGAATAGCTGTGTGTCATGTCTGGGTTAGGCGCATAAGGTGAATGCTGCCCATAAGAGGCGTAGGTTGGGCTCGGGGCGGCGATGGATGGATCTATAGGAACATCGTTGTCAGATTTGACCGGATGGGTCTGATGGCTACGCCCATCCTGCTGGGGCATTGACGGACTGTTCTGTTGTTGCGCCATACCTCCGCTGCTGGTGCTGCTGGCAGGGTGGTATGAACGCTGGACGTGCTCTGGGAAAGATCCTGATCGGGCTGACTGGGGGTAGACGCCGTACTCGGAGGTAGGAGTAGCCGACGTCGAGTAGTTGACTTCCTGCTTGACGGGATATTGCGCAGCAGATGCGTGATCTGCCCTCGAACCTTCAGAATTGGTGTCGCCGAAGTTGCTTGGATAGGGCGAAGGCAAACCTGACTGCGAGTACTCCGTAGCACTTCGTTCCATAGAGTTGGGAGAGCGGAGGAGCGTGTCAAGGGTCGCCTCGGAACCAAGTTTCGCGATGTTGGAAGCAGAATGCAACGATGCGTGGTTGTCAACAAAAGTATGAGGTTGCTGTGTTGGCACCAGAGACATGCTACAGCTCCACGGGGCTGATAATAAAGAAAAGGCCGGTGAGGTTTAGCTCAGACCCGCGTCAAGTTGGTGTTTGCCGGTAGCAGGGGAAAGAAGGGTAATATGGCTGAGCGCTTGCAGAGAGACTCGCGGCGGCGCGGCAGTATATGTTGTTGGCGGCGGTAGTAGTAGCGCCGTTTGCGAGACCAAAGGTTGGTTTATGGTTAAGTGTGTGATGCGAGCTCCTAGGCCGAGTCCTTGAGCGCGGATCTTGCTGGGGAGGGGAGATAGAGATGGGGGAATGGAGCCTAGGGCAAGGATAGTTCGCTTTTCCTCGATCAGAGAGAGGTCGGGCTAAGTCGCCCGTAGTTCTTGGGGAGCGACACACTAATATAGTGCGGTTGTTGAAATCGGCCTGGTACGGTGGACTCTACCGAGAACCCAGAAGCAAAGAGGGTCTAGCGCCTTAGAGCCCGAGATGGACAGGGGTGTGCCAAAGTGTATCTTCCACGATACACTGACTCTCGTCTTCCTGAGCGACTCGCGACCTTGCAGGGGGGAGGGGGTGTGCGTGTGCGCCTACGCAAGAAAGCTTCTCTAATGACGGAGACTCCCAAGAGGGTGCGGGACCGAAAAGAAGAATTTTATAGGGTCCTGGGAGGAGAAAATGAATGACGAAGTGATGGACAGGATGTACTCCTCCGCAAGCTGGGGCAAAAAGATATCGATATCAGGATGGGACGAGCCGTCAGAGACCACGGTGAACGGACGAACGAGCGAATGTATGAGTTGTATGCAGGTATGCGCGTCGGGTTCTGGTTGACAATCAAGCTGGTTTGGCTTGGTGTTTGCTAGACTGAAAGATACCGAAGTGAAACGGGTCGATGCGTAACAGTTGGGACCATACAGAGAGTGCCGCACAGTAGGTAGGTAGGTAGGTACAGTACAGTGAGCAGGAAGGTCTGGCCAAGACAACTCAACCCAGTGCAGTGGCAGTGGGATTCCTGCGCTTATCAAAGTTGGTGGATAGCGTGGACTTGTTTGAACGAGAGGGGCGTGCGAGTTTGGGTGCAAGCAAGCAAGCTTCGCGCAGTACCGTACATTGACAATAAAGATACTGACGATATAGTAGAAAATTGCAGCAAATGAATCCCAAGTCGGGGTATTTCCGTCGTAGCGCGAGAGATGGTGGATGGGATGGACTGGGCTAGACTTGGATTTGGCTCACAGGCCAGAAAATCTGCTGGGTCGAGGTCGATCGTTCTACCGAGGATACGATACAGTACCCCACGTCGTCGCGACTGGTGCCGAATGTGCCGCTGACTCGTGGCTCTTGAGCGAAAGCGGCGAGTAATTACGAGAAAGATCAAGCGTCTCTCCAGGGGGAAAAGGTGAAGTCAGTCAGTCTGGTCGGAGACAGACAGAGGGGTGCAGAGAAGAAAGAGAAGTTGAACATGAATCGAAACGTGGGTGGAGAGGTGAAGAAAACTGTGAACCACTGCCTGAGGTCACTGCGCTTTTTCTGTCTACCTCAGGGAAAAAAAAATCGATATGCCCCGTACCAAAGAAGCAATGCAATGTAATCAAAAGCATAGCACAGAGGAGGCAGAGCCAGACAGAGCCAGAGGAACGGGAGATCCCTGTCCCCTGTCATGGAGCTACCTTGCTACTCTGTGCTGTGACCTGGAACCTGCGCCTGCTGGCTGGGAATGGGAATGGGAGGTGGTCCTTGCTTTTGCTCATCAATGTCCCCTGCCTGAGCTCAACCACACACACAGGATGATGATTTGCAAACAAGTGGGCGGCGTGTACCTAGGAGGCAAGAAAAAAAAAAGTGGCCTTGATTAAACACAGTTGCGGCCAATGATGTGTGCGGCACTCCGTTGGTCATAATCATATTTCTCTTGCCTCTGCATGGTGGTCGTGGTTCAGAAAAAAAGAAAAACTCGTTGTCTTCAGTCCTTGTGCCGGAAAAGTACAACCTACAACGTGAGCTCTGCTGAGGGCCATCACGAAGCCGGCAGGGTGGTGAGGTTGACCAGGGGGAGACAAGATGGCATGGGTAGGTGTTGTAGTGTAGTCACCGCGTGCCCTGCGCTCTGGTAACCAAGTTCCACCCAGAAAACAACCCCCGTACTGACTGAATCCAAGGGCCCAAAGGAATGTCCACCCTAGCCACCCTACCACTCCAAGACGAGACGTCCTCTCACTCGATACAGTGCGCGAATGATCCTTGATCTCAAGCAACAGATCTGCGGCCTTTCCAAAACCAAGGCCAATCAAGACTCGGCGTGGCTTGGTTGCACCACTGGAGAGAGGCGTCTGGGATGCCTGTGTTGAATGCAGCTCGGGGGCTTGGCTAATTGTTGCCAAAGAGGGGTTAGCAGGTGAGTTGCCGATTTTCCAGCTTGTCAACAGGGTGCGGTGCCATGGAGCGGACGAGGAGGTCATCGATCAAAGGAAATGGGGTCTCCGGCACGAGCATGGCCACGGCCGATGGAGAGATTGCGAAATCCTCTTGTGACCTCAACTGACTCAAGTCTTGTACCGAGATTTTTACGGGGAATCATGACAGAGTATTCGTACCATATGGGTTTGTGCCGAACGTATGTCGAGGCCTCAGAACGTGGCGGCGATACCGCAAAGGGTGTGATTGAGCCCAGCGTTGTGGTTCCCAGGACACGCTAGTTGCAGTCGCGTGCAAGCCAAGCTCAAGGATGGATCAGAATATTCTCCGCGACACCGCTGTGTAACGACAACTTTCGCGCTGCGCAACACACGCGAACTATGATGGTGATGGCAAGCGGCAAGCTTGTTGCGATGTGCCAGCGTGGGATATACAGCAAGTTAGCAGTTGTTAATTAGGTGGATGTGGAATCGACAAGTCCCTGGCGTGCAGCCCATGCCATGCCATCTTCCTCTAGCAGATGTTTGGATGCCGGCGCCGTTGGTCGGCTAAGTTTCTGTATCCGCCTTTGTCGAGTCGGCTTCAGGGGATCGATGGCAAGCAGTAGCTTCTCTGAGTCTCTAGCTCAGCCCTAGATTGCTTGATTTTTGAGATCGATAGGCGCTATAGTTTGGCGCCTTCGAAAGGGATAAACGGTGTCAGAGAGAGCACCAGTGTCCACTACGCGTCCAGCAATTCAATCAACGTCGTTGCGGGAGGGTCATTCGCTATCCGTCCAGTATGTTGGCAGCCATGGCATGAATGTGGCTGATACTGTAACAAGGCCATGTCATTAAATCCCATGCTGTGACGATACTGCATCTGTAGGCACCTTGCACGTATCAGAAACCGGTAGGGCGCGTGATAGATTGTAGGAGGGCGCATTGAGGACCTGGTTACCAGTAAGCTGTGGTGATAGATGTATGGAAGGACGAGGGATAGGACGGGGACACAGGTAGTAACAGAAAACATCATTTCAGTCATCTGGCCACGTCGCTTGTTAATTCCTCGCTGTTTTTATTGTCAATTGCATGTGTGTAACTCAAATTATGTATACTTGAAAGTCTATGTACCTATTTGACCACGGTGAGGTGGTGAAGAAGTTCATCTGGTGGTACGCGCAGCAAAACTAAATCCGGTCCAATGCTCTTACGAAATACTATTTAAGAGCTTATAATTACGAGAAAATGTTATGTTACATGTGAACTAATGCCATTGCTGTAAGATACTCTTTTAATTTTAATACCACTTGTAGAAATAGATTAAATCTCTCTACTCCCAACTTTTCCTCTGTAGCTTTCTGAGTGTTGATTGGGCAACAGATGAGATTCGAGCCTCAACCGTTCCCGTATACTTTCTCTTAGATCATATTACATGTAAATTCTTATATTAAAAATTACTCCTAACTAAGGTAGGTAGTACTTAGGGGAGGGCTTGTGTTCAGAACATGATAGGAAGGAGCTTTTTTTGACTCTGTAAATCAAAAGTGGGGAAGATTCGGATGTCCTCTTTTCAACTCCATCCTCCACCAGCTCAACTTTTCGTCTCAACAAATGGATTCAACATTCAATATCTGCCTACGTAAAGTGCGTCAGTACTTCGACAGATCCAAAGCGCATGCCGTGTTTCAGCCTCGTCAATTATCAGTTTGTTTCCTATTATTGACAGCCTTGCACAGTATTGCAAACATGAGCCGCTTCTTGGCTTCTCCAGTTGTGGGTGATCTAGCCACACAATTCCAGCATCCTGGCACGTTTGACACTTTCTAATCGAATGATCTGTCCTGGAAACTTCAGGGTCTAGTTAAACAAGATCCTAAGCGACCCGAACATCTGGGATGAACTAAAGGGGGCCTAAATGCCCCAAAGAGGCACAGTTGGCCTAGCTTGCTGGCGTCTCCCTACGGTAATTAGTGGATTACCTTACTTCATTAGCCAGGCACTCCAGCTAACCTGTTCGTCAATGCATTCAGAAAACTCGAAGTTGCAGAGAGTCAATACTACTCAAAGAGCAACGACTCCGCATCAACAGCAACATCAGGATTGTCGTTTCTGCTGCACCACGCCACGATGCATCAATACGGTGTCTGACAACACATATGCAGACTCTTCAGTCGCTTGGCCAATAGAAGGCGAACCTCGCCCAACCAAACGACTGGGCCACGAGCCCCAGCTGTCGCCAGTCGAACAGGGAAGCTTCGATGAAGCTATATCGTTGGCTAGGATCCTTTTTTATCGAAAGCTACATGCTGTCGATATCAAGATCATCCGGTCCGAGCTCCTTTACACATGCTCAGTCTGCCGCTATTTTGGACCGTAATGACACCATTGCGGCTGCACAAACCGAATAGAAGCATTCAAGAAGGCTCCACGTGTTGAGTTGGCTACAGTGGTTCTGTGTTTCCTCTGAACCTGCGAGACAATCTCAACTGGTGCTCACGTGGAGTATCCACTGATGCGCAACCCATGCCGATTCTAGCTCCTGTGGTTAGGTGGCTGGGCCCCTGTGCGACTTTCACGAATAATAGCTCCTCCGCGACATCAGACAGAGGAGAGTCGTCCCACCGTCGTTAGTCGGCGTTTTTATTGGGGGCCAGATTTGCAACGTCGAGGGTCGTGGATTGCTTTCCAGAGCACTGTGTCAGAGGGTGTCCACACCTTCAGGGCCGACGTCAACCTCAGCAAATTTGTCCGTGCGCCTGATATGCGGGCGGAACAGCTTCTCATTTCCTTCTTGGCATACCTGCATAGAGACCTAAGTTGCTTCCTATTCTCGTCTGATATCTTCTTCCCTTGAAAGCTTCAACCAATTTCTGGGTGATTGAGTTGGAACATACTATGCGCAGGGTTTATCCCCCATCTTATCAAATCATGGCGTTTGGGATCGCCCTGTGTGTGATTAGACACACAACACCAATGGTGCTGTTGGGTCACTTGGGCGCCAGTTCACGCGCCCGCACTTGGAGGGCAACCCATGTGCACCTAGCTCCCCTATCATGCAGCGACAGAATCATTACCTCAGCCCTAACTCGTTTCTACTACTACGTCTCTATCGGCAGGCAAATTCTCTCTGCTCCGTAGACTCTCACTTGATTAGGGATTAGGGCAGTTTGGCTATTAGTGCTCTGCCCAAGTTGCGGGGAACTGGAGTTATCCGTACACTTGTTGGTCTACAGACTTCGATTGACTACCGGCATGAAGCAACGAAGCTGGTCCCTTTGTACCAGCAAGAAGCATGATTTCGTGTGGGGTTCAGATCACATTCGTCTCCCCTTTTCGATGTTTGGTGAATGCAACCCTCCTAGGCTCCCGTCCTGACCGCCTTCGATGCATTCATCCGAACGTCCAATTGTTACGCAGGGCGAGTCTGCAGACAAATATGATAAAGCAAGCATGCTTGATTTCTTTTGCGACATTATTTTGGACATGGGTCCGCACAAATGGGACAGAGGACCACAACGATACGCATTTGCCAGTTCTGCAGGGGAGCAGTTGTCTAGACCTACATACATACAGCATGTCAGGGTTGAGTACTCCATACCATGCGCAGCCAGCCAAGAAGGATATTCGAAGCTCGTCAACTATGGCCCACATCTACGCATGTATTTCTTGGAAACACACACAGTATCAAGGCGGTGAGCATCCCTGCCAAATTTCCTGTCCCGTTTCCACTATCGCAGCACGCCAACAGGTACAATTGAAGATCGAGCTTGAAGATTCCTATCGAGCACTAACCCTCACAACAAATACTGAGGCGTGCACAATGCAGATACCAACCTACTGGGAAATCTCACAAGAACTTAGTGCCGCTGCTAACTAGGAAGGGGCTAAACCGTCTTCCAAATCCCCAGTCACAGGCGTGTGCATAGCAACGGACGGATTGTCGGCTTGGGTGTCCCCACTGGGCCCTGAAGTCAATCTGGTGGAAGATGAGTTTGTGTCAATTGAAAGACAAACTCGTTCATCCCGTTGGCTGAATCGGCCCAACAGTTGCTCAGTGTCAATGAGGAACATTTTGAGCGAGTAAGAGCCGAAACGACGATGAGGTTGCCTAGAAGAGGAGGCCCAGAAACAGTCCACACAAATGGAAGGTTCCTGATCACTAAGGGACAATCAGCTTCGGTTCATGGCTGCATGTCAAGCAATTGAGGAGCCATCACGACAATTGATGGAGACGCACATGTGGGCCTAGCATGACGTCTCTTGTAAGTCACTACACGGATACAAGGGATACTTTCAGATGGCATAATCATCACCCTTAGACATATCTGGATATCTAATCAGATGGACCAGCTGTTAGCAAGGGGCACAGCACCAGTTGCTTTTATTAATTCTCCTGGACCGTTCGCTAGCAACATACTACAGCGACCTAGTTCTAGATGATCACCTCCAATGCATATACTCTTGCCTTTCCTTCTCTGACCACAAAAAGCTACCCAGTCGCCGCTATTCAGGGATTGAACTTTTGCACTGTATTGCGGCCATAGTGCTCCAGCATCGCTCGCACAGATACCGATATCTCGGAAACAAAACCAGCCGGGATTTATCCACTCTTGATTCAAGGGTGAAAAACATGCAGCAAGACCTTTCACAGCCAGTAATTAGCGCTGTTTCGAGAACCTTAGTTCCTGTGGCCCAACAGATCTTTAACCATCAGCACTCATAAGTCGGTGGATGTCACTTGCATATCCAGGAACGTGTGAGGCTACAGCAAGCCATCAAGTGTGACGGTGGGCGGCAGTCGACCTAGTCCACGCTGACGGTGTCTTTGATTGCCAGTAAGCGTGGGCTAGTCAGAAGCCGGTCGACCACGATCTCAGCTTCCCGTGGTCCTGGGAATCTCCCGCACGCCGGCGTCTTGTCATGTGCAACATCAAACAAACTTGGTGAGCGGGACAGACAACACCGGTTAACCTTGTTTGAAGGCGCCCAGCCTTCGGGCTTCACGACTGTTCGCCGACGGTACATACGAAAAAGTACTGTTACAGGTGACCAGTCATCTATCTTACTGATCTACAGGCCAATCTCACTTCTTCTGAATGATTGATTAGGGCCCACCACACAGCGAGGACACTCAGATCTTGGTGGGCTGAGCGGCGCTAGCGATCTGCAGAACGGTGGGCATTAGAGCCATTCAATTCAGCTCATTAGCGTATGTCGAATTCGGCGTAGTGCCCAAGGTGGAATTGGAACTCTTCTCCGTAAATTGCCCTAGCGTGCTAACACACCTGGGGGCTGGCCGCTGGCGATTCAGCGCGACTGGCTCTCCACTATGAAGGTTATTGCTGAGGAAAGATGTCTTGAACCCAATTATCTGGCATTCGATAGTCCCTTGAATTCGGTAGCGGCCGGAATGAGAAGCAAAGCTATTATCAAGGTTCTTTCTGCCACGACTCTCGGCACCGGCCTTGAGCTGGTTCAATGTTCGCATGCCAAATTCTCCTCTGACTATGAGCCAGCCTATTTGTGGCTTAACATCATGAAACATGGACAGTTGCGTTGCTAATAAACGTCACGGGTGAGCTTGTTGTCTGGTCTGGTCTGCAAGACTGTAGCTCGCTCTCAAGGCTGAACTGAAAGGCACCTACGTTGCTGAAGATAGGCTTGGTGATGATGTCTGCCACGTTCCGGGGACATCGTTTCGCTCCTAACCACGATGGGTTGGCACTGATAGCCTCAGTGTTCTACAAAGATCTGTCACTGGAAATTCCCAGCCACGCGGCTGGGCTTGTTCCCTGATACAAAGCCCTGAGCTCAAGGCTAACAAGCCAGACCCAGCTGCTCGTGTAATACCATCTGGATATTGGGGGCTGCGATCTCTCACGCGCCAACTTTTATTACAGAGCATGGCAGGGGCCAGGCAGAGCCTGTCCCCAGCCTCATTGCTTACTGTCAACGAACAATGTCGGCGAACGAGAGTTCGGCTACGATTCGGTACATTATCCGATGATAGAGAGTAAAATGAGACTCACTGTATGTAAGAAAACACGATGCCGTCGGCAGCATCCATCCGGTAACCCAGTCCGCCACCGACGTAATCATCAAACTGGTGTTGAATCGTCGCACGTTTCCAGCACAGCATTTCTGTCAGGAAGCCAGTCCTTGCATGCGTGGAATATTGCGCTCGGAAAGACTCAATGATGAGGGTAATGAGAGGGTATCCACCGAGCAGATACCGTACTGTGTTTAGCCCCAACAGCATGGGGCACTCCTGAGGGTGACAGAAGAAATAGCCGACATCACTTAGCAAGTCAATAGTGAGACTGCCCGTTTATTATGTCACCTTAGGGGTTCTCTACAGGGTATGGATCCCTACCATGCATTGTCTCCATAAAGCACAGAAGGGAGACCCCCTTCTCTAGTGTCCCCGTGATAGTTCTCATCGGCAGGGTCAGGCGAAGTTGCCCTGGCTAGCCTGGCTATCGCGGCTCACATATGGACTTGGCGGTTGGCATATTGCACATTGGCTGTGTTGCATCATCAAGCGCCCAATCTACTCACTTTCAAAAAAAAAAAAAAAATAATGATCTGCTTTTCTGGGTCTTTTCCCGTGACTTAGCAAAGCTCTCGCTTGCTGTTGAGTCAGGAAAGTTTACTTCATTGGGGGTGCGATAAGTAAGAAATGTGGTCGGGGGAGCGGATATTGGTGTTACTGACGGTGACATCCAGGAGATTCCCATCCCATGACTGTGTGTTGAAGCAGGGCTATCTGGGGATTGCCAAAAAGAGGGAGGGGCTTCACTCCATGGGTCGATGATTGCCTGCCAGCGGAACCCTGGGCAGAAAGGGGAAGTCGTATGCGTTAAACATACAGCATCATGATGGGCAGGCAAACACACCGACAGATATGTTTCGGTCCGGGCTGGGCTGGACCTGCCGCGGCAAGCGACAAAGAAGAAGAAAAATTGTCATATGTCACAATCTTGGGCATAAAGGCGACGAGATGATACACACATATTGCTGATTTGATTATGCATCTGGACAGGGCATACTGGACTGTAGAGTTGAGCAAGCACGGCACGACGCGATATGAACACTGATTGCGCAGTGGTCCGGGCTGAATCTTTAGCTGGAATCATGAGTCCCGTCGCGTCTGGAGAAAGCTTGGACAGGTGGCCAGGGACCTAAGCCGAAGGATAGACACAGGGGGCTGGAGAAGCATTGTTCGTTCGGTTCAATATTGAGCACCAAGCCTCCGGGACATGCCATGCCACGCCGTATGGACGGGGTGCTATGAATGAATGAGTGAATGGTATTGGTCCCGGAGCCACGCCGGGCTCAAACTCTTGTCTGCATTCCTGGGGTGCATCAACGGGAGAGGCACTTGGACTCACTCTCACTGTTTCTCCCTGTCTCTGTCTGTGCCGGCTTCTGTCTCTTGGCTGATCCGCACACTTTCTTTCTTCCTTTCTTTCTATTCAGCCTTTGGATTTTGTGGCCCCCCTGCGCCCTGTCACCCAGCCGTGGCTGTTGTTTATCTCATTCTTTCTTTCTCTCTCTCTCTCTCTATCTATCTATCCCTGTAGGAGTGGAAAACTGAACAGCCTCTCGTACGGACCTTCATCTTTTCTTGGTATGGATACGGTAACGGTACTGTGGTGACAAAACATCTCCATCTGGGTTTTCTCTTTCCGCTGGAGGCGTCTGTCTGTACATTTTCTCCAGTCTCTGAATATTTTCGGTGACAAACAAATTGAGCTCAACCTAATGTCCCCATTATGGCAAACATGGTCTATCTTGGTTGCCTCAATGACTGCGGGAGAGGGGGGATGAATCCGAAACTTGGCGTCGTGCCTGAGAGTCAGTCAAGAGAAGAGAAGAACTCATCTTGGGCTGTTCTGGAACTTCGTAAAGTTTAGGGCGCCTCCCATCAAAAAGCGGCGAAACTGTCGTGTCTTGTCTTGGTCAGGCATGACTGACTCGGCCGCGTCGTGTCGTGTCATGTCATGTCGCGCCGACAGACTATGCCAGATGCCGTTATTGTTGCCGGCTCGTGTATCAAGACGATGTCATTCAAGCTCAGAATTACATGTGCATCACCGGCGAATTTCAATCGAGATTAGCATGGTCCCAATGATCACATCAGCATTGATATCCGACTTGAGCAATGCCCAATTCTTGGCCAGGGACAAGGCGGGTCTATATTCGCCCATCTTGATGACCCCAATTCATTCTCTACCCTGTAGTCACTCTGATGAAGAAATCTTTTTGCGATTTCATCACCGGTTGAATAGGTTGTGAATTGGACATCCACTCAGCCCCTATTCACGTCGTGGTGAGTTGGATGTCTAATACTTCAATGCAATATGCTCTCATGATTTTGTGCTAGTTCTTATATCAAAGTGCTTTACAGCTAATGCTCTTCCGGAGAGTTGTACATGTCGCTGAGGTGTTATTGTGCCGACTTGAATAAGAACATGCTGGGTTGGATGTTATGCATCCCAGTTAAATACTGGCAATTCTCTTCATGAAAGATATAGCATCTCTTGTGCATTTGATGATGATCGACGAGACACTATTCCTCGATGTGGCATGTGAATCCGGCGCTATGAGCGGATCACGAACGGCTATTGATATTGAGAAAGCTTGTCTCACCAGACACTCCAAGTTTTTGAAGCTATCCAAATTAAGAGTATCCCATGTCTTGGCTAAGACAGAACGGCTATGTCACACTAGACATATAACGAACTACGTTCGCTGCTGAGCTGATGTTGATGACACTCGACGTGGTGCGGTTTAGACACCTGGCGGGTGGATGATGTGGTGATAAGCCATTGCCGGATGCAAACAACGACAAGAAGTGTGAAGTGAGCCCAGAAGATGTCAAGAGGAAAACGGATACGACATGGGGAATGCACCAATGTTGGCTCGTCGGAAGTCAATGGTTGGCCGTTGGACGGCCTGGCTGACGCAGTACCCCAAGAAGAAATGGCTTAGGGACTGTCAGGCAGTATATGTGTTCTCAACCAGCAAGTCACCAAGCGGCGAGACGAGCGCAAACGGCGAGATTTTTCAAATAGGGGTAAATCACACGCCTGTGAGTATACGAAGTGGCTGTTGTTCTATCATCCCAACGAGCATTGTCACAAACCACTACAATGACGTTGAGCCATCAAGATCAAACGCTACGGCGACTGAGTATTGTATCGATCAGGCATACGCTGGCATTGTCTTTCAATGCCACGACATAGGATCTAGGACCCTCCATGTCACCGTCCACCTGCGCCGAAGCAAATATTGTCGAAATCAGACAGAAGGGGACACGCACCTGATGAACTAGCTGTCCAGGATATGCCTACACCCTCAAGACAGGAACCCTGAGATGAACATATTCAACCCAAAATTACAATAGAGAGATGATCCAGAGGCTGACACTTCAGCACCTGTCTCCAAGGAGACTGCTCGACGCGAAACACCCGATTCTCGACTCGGAGCGGAGTCGCACTCTTGGAAACAAATCATCCCCATCCACTTAATTGAGGTTGAGCACGGGAGAGGAGGTTCAGTTCCCTCGTATCGAGAGTCAAGACCTGATCTGATGGCAGCCAAGCTGTCAACAACTCGACAGCTGCATACGTGCACAGAAACAGTGATGGGGAAGAGGCCATAAAGAAGCTCAAATATCCCAGGGTGAGTCATATCCAAGAGGAGGTTCAACTGTTCTAGATCCTAAAGTCACACGTTACTATGCTATCGAGGTTGCCCACAGACGGTTCGTAGCTTTCTCTTGAATTACCATAAGATACCACTACGATATGAAGCGGTGGAATTGGGTATGCCTCTGTCTGACACCGTGTCAAATCCGCACAAGTGGTTGAGTCGAAAAGAAGATAATACCTTGGTTCCCTCCATCGAACACCACAAGACTCCGCCTCAAATATGATTGACTCAGGGGAGCAGGATGTCGGAATGAGTTGAGGATAAACAAACCCGCAAGAGGATCCCGTTGCCTCATGTGCGAGGTGAGGATCACTCCTGAATAAGTCCAGTCCGCTGGGCACAACGCACGTGGTGGGTTGAAAGCCTGTGCGATCTGTTTATATATTGACCCCTGAACCCTCGTGTTGTCGACTGACAGCAAGCATCAGGGGATTTTTACTATGAGAGGAATAGCCCATGGTCGAAGAACAAGCAAGTATCTATCATCAAAGGCAACAAGACTATTAAGGAGAAAGGTCTTGTTTATGCAAGGATAGACATGCCACCCATAAATGGCCGAACATAGAACATCATGATCAAACAGGTTTTAACGTCAGCAGCCAACTACAAATGTATCAACAAGACAGTCACGATTCGAATTGGATAACACATTATTGAGTGAGCTGTATCATTTGAATCAACTACAATAGTCTATTGAACATGCCAGCTCAACTCTTATCAAGATTGTCATCGACCTCCAAAGCACGAGGCCTCCAATAAAGGATATTTTCCCCAACCTCCGTCGGCAGAGTGTTTCCCATACCACTCGGCACGACATCATCATCCCAATCTAAAGCCATTATTTCGAATAACATGTAAAAACGAGAAAATGCCACAAAGCGTGCGCATGCGTGACCAAACCGGACCGCAATCAAACCATAAATCCAGACTCACAAATGACGAGTCAAGTCTAATCGAGCCACCTATCCTCTAACAAACAAACAAACGCCTTGAGTGTCATGTACTTTTAAGAATCCGAGGATCCGAAATGAGAGGCTGTCTGATCCGTATCTCGAGCAGGGTCGCAACCCCAAGATGGAGCATCACCTTACCATCGACGGTTACGGTTGCCGATGGGCATGTTGTTAGCGTTGGCTGGAGGTCGCGTCAGCTCGATAGGCGTCTTGCTGCTTCAGCGTCGGCGATACCCACCTCTACCACCACCACCACGGCCACGTCCCCATCCACCGTAGCCGCGACCTCCACCGCCGCCATATCTAGTCATCTCAGCAAGACGGGGATCAATCTGCTGCTTGGCCTCCTGAAGCACATTGACGAGATCACGAGCCTGCTTTTGGTCTGGAGAATTGGTCAGCATGTATATATAAGGCCGTTGGTTGTTGGGGGATACTCACTATCAGTGGTGAAGAGGGTAATGGCGGTACCGTTGGCACCAGCACGACCGGTACGACCAATTCGGTGAATATAGTCCTCCGAGTTGTTGGGGTAGTCGTAGTTCAACACATGAGTGATGTTGCGCACATCTTTACAAGAATGGTTAGCAGGCGAAGCAGGGGTTTGTATAGCAACGTTCCAGCACGGAAGATGAAGGTGAATAGCTAAGCATATTGGCAAGCCATCTGTACTTCACTCCTGGCGGAGATGGGGCAATAGAAAGTGCGACAAAATGCCGTCCTGGAGTATGCGGGTCACTGGGTCCTGGAAACAAGAAAACCTTGGCCAGCAGCTTGATCAAAGGCAACAGTATGCCAACTCCACACTCGTACCACGGGAGTGAGAACGGTATAAGAGTGGAAACACGTGAGTATAGCAAAGTGAAGGCTACACAACGGATCAAGACCCCGTTGGTTGAGAACCAATTGGACACGATAGTTATCAGGCAGATTCGCACAGTCAAGAGAGCCCCTAAACACGAGAGTAAAGTACAGCAAGTGCTGTTGCTGGAAGTTGCCATGAGGGATGGGGGTTGATGATACATACCAATACCACGCGAGGCCACGTCAGTAGCCACCATGATGGGAGACTTTCCGGTCTTGAACTGGTCAAGCACCCAATCACGCTCGTTCTGTTGCTTGTCACCGTGAATGGCTGAGAGATGTTAGCAATTTGTCTTCGATATTCAAGTGGGTTGGTACTCACAAAGGGCAGGCCAGCCGTCCTGGCGAAGGAATCGGGTAATCTCATCAGCAATTCGCTTTGTACCAACGAAGATGAGGATCTTGTTCTCCTTGTTCTCCATGACCTTCTCGAGATGCTTAATCATGCGGTCACGCTTCTCCATGTCTGTGACGACCTCGACGATCTGTGTGATACGGTGGTTCGCTGCGAGCTCCATGGAACCAATGTTGACCTGAATGAAGTCCTGGAGGAAGTCGGATGCCAGAGCACGAACCTCCTTGGGCCATGTGGCGGACCACATCAGAGTCTGTCGGTCAGGTCGAATCTGGCCGATGATCTTGCGAATCTGAGGCTCGAAACCCATGTCCAGCATGCGATCAGCCTCGTCGAGAACGAGGTAGGTGACACGGCGCAGGTTGGTCTTACCGGCCTCGAGCATGTCAATCAAACGACCGGGGGTGGCAATGCAGACCTCAACACCTCGGGAGAGATCACGGATTTGAGGACCCTTGGGAACACCACCGTAGACACAGGTGTTTCGGATGCGAGAAGATCGGCCGAACTTCTTCATCTCTTCCTGAATCTGGACAGCAAGCTCACGAGTAGGGGCGAGCACGAGCACGATGGGGCCATCGCCAGGGGCGAGAAGAGGCTGGGCGTTGATGTGAACGATAGAAGGAAGACAGTACGTAAGAGTCTTTCCGGAGCCTGTCTCGGCAATACCAACGACATCACGACCGGAGAGAGCCATGGGCCAGCCTTGGGATTGAATGGCGGTGGGAGCAGGGAAGCCCTGGGCCTTGACCTCATCCATGACATATCGGGGGAAACCGGCCTCGTCGAAGGTCTCAACAGGCTTGGGAACATCCTTGCCAGCGATAGTCATCTGGTGCTTGCGGCGGAAAGCCTCCACATCAGCATCAGATCGGTTTGCGACATCGGGGTGCTCCTTGTAGAATGACTTCTCGAACTTGGGGAGGGCGCTGACATCTGAGCAAACGTTAGTAGGCGAAAACATAACAGACTGATGATCAAAACACATACCCCACTCCTGGTTCTTGAGGCCGGCGCCAAGAGCGCCCATGCGGTCACCGCCGGCACCTCCTCCATAGCCGCCTCCGTAACCACCACCGCCGCCGCCGTAGCCATTTCCGTTGCTTCGGCTGTGTCTCGTGTTAGCAAATCTGATGGTGACGGTAACAGGGCGCGAGAGTTGATGGTTGAGCGCGTTGCCGCTGTTGAAAGACGACCGCGCCTCTAGGCTGAAACCACCAGTTCTGCGCCCAAACCACAAAGGAAAATCGACTCACCCTCCATAGCCACCACCACCATAACCATTGCGGTCACCACCACGGTCGCCGCGATCACGACCATAACCACCACCACCGTAACCGCCTCCTCCGCGGCCACCACCGCCGCTGTATCCGCCGTCGTAGCCAGACATTATTTCAGGTAGGGAAGGATAGACGGTGCCGTTTGAAATGACCCGTCTAGGAAGGGAGAAAGGGTGTTATTAGAATAAAGAGAGACGTGGGAGACGCTGTATTATCTCGTAGTGACGAGATTTGCCTTCTTTTTGATGGGGAAGGATTGCGCGCCCGAAGGATGAGATGATGGAAGGGAAAGGGAGAGAGATGAATGGTGGATGTGTGAAGTTTTAAGAGAACCAACTCGGACGCGCTGACCATCTAATTTTTTTTTTCTTTCTTCGCCGCTAGCTTTTGATTGCGGCAAGGCCGCCAGGTGGATCCATACATTTACAGTATTTGATTGGTTGGACTTGGCCCACTAGAAAGAACCCTTGGAAACCGCCACCTCCACTTAGTCAGGAACCTTTTAGCACTTCTACCCTATACAAGCTTCAAATTTTGATTTAATAAAGACTGGCTAATAAACAGCTATCCATAGATAGATGCCGATTGTAGCATGCGCTCTACTAAACTGCAGATTTTCTATTCGCATAATTACCCATCTGTTTTCGGTATAATCTCTTAGAACCTCAGATAAGCTTGTAGTGGCTACGTCTCCAGCGCCCGTATCTCCTTGGACACTGTGAAGCTTGTAGGACTTAGCCTTTGGTGATATATATTAAGGAATACCTAATGTCATATATAATTCCAGGCACGATTTGAGTAATTCTTATCATGTCATTCATATGCCCCATAGGCTATACAGAGTCAAGAATCTAAAGGAGATATTCACAACATAAAGGCACGTCCTCCAGCGCACGGATAGTCAGCCTCGAAACTCAAGGAAAACAGGCAGCAGGCGTGAATGTGTGCGCAAAACGAGTTTGTGCTTATACACAAAGTTTAGTGTGAAACCAATACATCAATTACCAAGGGCGCAAAAAGAAGCTGGCCGTAATATTACTACGAGTCCGGCTAAGATTATGCGGATGATCTTGAAACTCTTGGTATCTACTCATCCATCTGCCCCTTTTTCCATTTTGCATCTAATGCCTCCCCCAAAGCACCCCTGAATGCACCTACAAACTCCCAGCAGTCTAAGAAAGTATTATACAATGGTGCCGGCGCAACTCTAATAACATTTGGCCTGCGCTCGTCAACCAAAACACTCCTCCTTTCCAAGCCAGCCATAACCTCGTCGAGCAATCCGTCGGCAAGAATGATACTTACTTGCGCCCCGCGACGCCCCTCCTCACTTGGTGTGATGACCTTCCAGTATGCGCTCATATCATCTGGCAGCTTCTGCAGTTCGGAGACAAGGTAGGCTGTTAATTTCATGCTCTTGGCGCGCAAAGGAGCCATGCCGCCAGCGAGTTGGAAGATTTCGAGGGAGGCGCAGAGAGAGGTTATGTCGAGGACGGAAGGGTTGCTGAGTTGGAATCCTGATGCGCCGGGGACGGGGACGAAACCAGGTCTCATTGCGAAGCGGTTCTTCTTGTCATTTCCCCACCAGCCAGCAAGTCTCACGTTATGTGAACCATTATCTCCAACCTGTGCGTGACGTTCGTGAACAAATAGGCCGCCGATACAGCCCGGACCTCCGTTGAGGTACTTGTAAGTGCACCAAGCAGCAGCGTCCACGTTCCAGTCGTGCAATGAGAGAGGCACGTTCCCTGCCGCGTGGGCGAGATCCCAGATAACAAAGATGCCACGCTCGCGAGCAAAGGCAGTCAAGTGGGGAATGTCGAGGAGTTGACCCGAGTAATATTGGATACCAGGAAGCAGGAGGACAGCAGTCGTGGAGGCATGTTGTTCGATAATGGACTCGATGTATTCATTATGCAGGATATCCTCGTCATTGGGGGGCTCGAGAGTGACCATAGAATCCTCAGGACGAAGCCCATGATGGCGTATTTGGGTCTCGACAGCATACTGGGTCGCGTGTTAGCAGCTCACAGGTTTAGCACTGGGTTTAATCACTTACATGATCACTTGGGAACGCCTTGCTCTCAATGATGATCTTATGCCGTCCCCTTATATCCGGTTTATAGAATGCCGCCATCAAAAAGTGTAGATTGGCCGTGAGGGTTTGCATCACAGCCACTTCGCCGACCTTGCCGCCCACGATGGGTGCAATCATCTCGGCCGCGCGAGCATCGACGTCGAGCCATATTGGCAAAGGAGAGTCGTCAAGGGGCTTGAAGTGGCCCTGCACACCCTGCGTGCGCCATGTCGCAAGGTATTGCTGGATGCGCTCTGCTGTGCGTTTGGGCTGAAGGCCTAGGGAGTTACCTACAAGGTAGATGGATTTGTCATTGGCGTCTAGAAGAGTTAGTGCGAGATAAAGGGTACGTCAGAGAGGAGATTGTTAAACCTACCCGTGCTATCATCGGAAGGGAGAGTCTTTCGCGTTACATCAGCTTTGGAGGGAATGTTGAACTCGTCACGGGTGTGCCTGAGAGCATCGTTGGAGTCCAGCTCAACGGCGCGGTCTCGGCCGGAACGATTGGAAGAGTCACTCATGGCCAAGTTATCGTGTAACAGATTACCTGCCTTGGTATGAGCACGAGTAGTTTTCCCCACGTTGCGTTCCTTGAGAGCAGCTAGATAACATGGAAGCTCCGCATATCGGCTTGACGCGGGGAGCTTCTGCCCCGCAGTCGAACTTGGGAACCCGGACTCCCGACTTATGACCGGGACTATTTGGAGATGCTAGATCTAATATCCACATGAAGGGGACCAGGCCAGGCTGGGCATATAGATTGCATATGATACATGTGTGTCATGTGGAAAGTCGATGCACGAACGACCTAGCAGATAGATGGGCCCATGTCCGGCGTTATCGAGACACCTGAGAGCTCTTAGAAGAGCACCTCCACTGACAGAAAGAGATTCACATCGTTGTTCACGATATCGGGTTTTATTTATTCATTTTCCGCCCGTCCTCCACAAGTCCCCCTTCTTTTCGCTTTTCTGCGCTCTCTAACTATGTCATACAAGGGCCTGCCTCTCCCATCTATATCCGTGAACAAAGAAAAAATTACAGAACAAGAAAAAGAAAAAGAAAGACCAACTCGAAGTTTACAAAATGAAGCATCCCATCCCAAGCCCGATTCTAATCAGACACCTATTAGTCCGGCCCAGTTAGGCTTCATAGACCTATGCACAATGCTCCAAGTACACCCTCCCAAGAACAGATCGTCGTAAGCTGCAGTCCGTGGGCAATAATATCAAGCCCACGGCTGTAGCAGCTCATATAAGGGTATCGAACCTTGTTGCGTAAAAGGTTTTTGTTGAATCGAGGGTTTACTCGCGAGAGACGTCACGGCCGAAGGCCTTGGACTTGAGCCAGTCAACAGCGACCAGCACACGGTTTCGGGCTAGAGAATGTCAGTTAGTCCGGCTGCTATATAAAGGAGTATTCTATAGTAAACTTACTGCTGAAGCACATGGAGAGGTAGGCACTTCGCCAGAACAGGTAGGTCAAGCCACCTCCACTGGCAATGTTACCGTTGAACCAAGGAACATCAGCGACAGCCTTCTCGCTACCAATGTAGGCCAAGCTACCCTGGTGAGAGTATCTAAAGGGCTTGACGTCCTTGATTCGGCGGAGCTGCTTCTCAAGAGACTCGATCTCGGCGGCGACCTCAGCAGAGTTGCCCTGCTTGAGGTTCAGGCTGCTGCTTAGCTCCTTGATGCGGGCCTCCTGAGAGTCAGTCTTAGCCATGTTATTGAACAGGCGGGCCAGGAAAGAACCCTCCTGAGAAGCGACCTGAGCGGTAGGGGCGTAGCCAGCAACAGCGCAGTCACCGACAGCCCAGATATCGCGGGTGCCTTGGACAACGAGGTACTCGTTAACGGCAAGACCACGGCGGGAATCCTTCTGGGCGGGAACCTTGCCCATGAGGTCCCGGACGATGGGGCGGACAGCGTTTCCGGTGGCCCAGACAAGCAGACCGTAGGGGATACGGAGAGTTTGCTTGGCGCCATCGGGACCAGCAAACTCGGCCTCGACAAAGTCCTCTGTCACTCTCTTGACCATGGTCTTGAGCTTGATGTCAATGTTCTCCTCGCGCAGAGTGTTCTCAGTGTACTCGATAAGCTGCTTGGAGAAAGAGGGGAGAACGTTAGGAAGAGCCTCAATGAGAGTGACCTTGAAGCGGTGGCTGATCTCAGGAATCAGCTTCTTGATGTCGTCCTCGAAGAAATCACGGAGCTCTCCAGCGAACTCGACGCCGGTAGGGCCACCACCAACAACGACCATGTGCATAAGACGGTCGATCTCCTCCTGGGACTGACCCTTGAAAGAGGCGCGCTCGACACAGTCCATAATCTTCTTGCGGATCAGCTGGGCGTCGCCAATCTCCTTGAGGAAGCAGCTGTTCTCGCGGACGCCGGGAATACCGAAGGTGGCATTCTCAGCACCGACACCAATGACGAGCATGTCGTAGGGGATCTCGGTCTGGGAGTGAGGACCCTTGCCCTCGGTGTTGTCCTTGATCTTGACAACCTTGCGATCAGGGTCAACGGAAGAAGCCTCAGCTTCGTAGTACTTGACAGCACCCCTCTTGTGACGGAGGATGGTGCGGACAGGCTCCATGATGGAGCGGTGCTCAATAAGACCGGTTGTGCAGGAAGGCAGGAGGGGTGTGAAGAGGAAGTAGTTGCGAGGAGAGACGACGATGACATTGTAGTTCTCGGTGTCGAGGTTCTTGAGGAGACCAACAGATCCCCAGCCGGATCCTAAGGAAGGGTATTGTGTCAGTAACTTGATATGATATATGGGAGGAGCTCATAGCTATGGGCGCTGATTTACTCACCCAAAACGACAAGAGTCTTCTTGGAGGGGTCAGGCTGGTACTGCTCTTGAGGGTGGCGATCGTCGTAGATAACATAACATGTGTAGCCGACGAGAGCGCCGAGAGAGAGGTATGTGAATCTCCATGTCCATCGGAGGGTTCGTCGAATCTTGCCAGGCCTGGGCTTGGGCTTGGGGGCCTCGTCAGCGTAAGCCCTTCGGAAGGCGATGCGGCCAGAGTTGTTGAGCTTCATGGCGACAGAAGGTCGTGCAGAGGTCTTGGAGACACTAGAGAGGGCGCGAGTCGCAATGCGACTGCTGGGGGCCATCTGGCCAACCCGGGAGAGGGCCGTCATGGCTCGCGCAGAGGAAGCCATTGTGCGGGATCTGGTGGAGAGATGCTCAATTGAGAGCGATTGAAGGGAGAAAAGGGGGGAAAGAAGGAGAAGAAAAGAATAAGAGAGGCAGGACTAAGAGTCTCTGGACCAGATGAGGGCGTCGCGAGCGGATGAGGCTTGTGACGGACGGAGGTGAGTCGAAGGAGAATCAGTCACAACCCACGAAGGAGGGCGAGAGAATTTAGTTAGGTTAGGTACGTAACTGGAGGCAAAGCTAACAAACATCGACCCTCATCGGCTGGCCGGACACAAGGTAACTAGGTATAGATGATAGATAGGGTGTAAGAAAAGATGTTGGCATAGTTGTATTTAGGAGTGTTGGGCTTCTTTTTTGCTCCTATCCTCTCCCCCTCGAGATAAGACATCCCGTCCTCCATTTCTTGCTTGTGTTTAATGCTCCACTAAAAAGTTCAGGTTCCTTGCCCGTGCCTTTGTGCCTCCAAGCTTAGCGGAGCGGGTCGGCGTGGGCTTCCGTCCTCAGGGCAGCTAGGCTACTGTGACGCCCACTGAACAACAAACGATTGACTCCATTTGAATCAAAAGAGTCCATTGACAGGTGATAGAGTCTCGGAGTTGCGGCCTGTGATCATGTAATCACCGTTTCTTCTTTATTTACCTGTCCTGCTCCTGCTGGTCAAGAGCAATGTAATTTTTGAACCCCTTTGGCTCGTGATAGTCACGTCACTTATCATTTCTTGTCTCCAAATTCAGACTACAATAACCCAATCCAATGGACCGGACCGGGCTTTTGACCCCAATCCGCAGCTTTGGTTCAGATAAAAGTCGCAGTGCAGTAAAAATTGGGGTTGATTGCTCAACCCAACACCTAAAAAATTTGTCACTCTGCCTTCCATCCATTCGTCTTTGGCCGGCCCGTCTATGCAATCAGCGAAACTCCACTAACTTACCGAGCAACCCCCTGTGTATGATTCTATTTTCTAATATCATGACGAGTGCGAGCGCCGGTGAGAACTTAAGGGCAGGCAAGGTGAAGGAGGCGGGCATCCTCCTCCATGGCTCGTGATAATTCGGTTTGCTGCAATGATGCATAATTCCGTCACCACCACTGTCTGCTTTCATATTACTGTACCATTGTAGTATAGGTATCTTTGTCATACCAGCCAGCCGTCTCGGTGTCTCTCCGTTTCCGGCCGTCCGGTGTGCTCTCGACAAAGAAATGTGACATTGGCATCCATTGTGGACTGCTCGATCCTTGAAGTCTTTGGCGAGTGACTGAGCGCATTAACAGCAGCCTGGTCATGAAATATTGATAGACACGTTACGTATCCGTAGGTACCGATACATCTATTTCGGTATCCGGAGTACGGGAACCGCAGGTATCCAGCATCTTGCTTTTTATGACCCCAATTTTGATCCCTTCACCAGTCCACGTTGCGAGACCCATGCGATTGCATGCTATGTACCTACCAATTAGACCCAAGCTTGTAGATGGAAAAATCCCGACCTAGGGGATAACAAGCTGTTATTGCTCGGTGAAAACCCGGTTTCTCGCGCTCTCATTTTTTTTTTTTTTTTTTTGAGATATTAGATGACACCGCGGTGTGTCGGTGAGGCTTTGGCCGTGACGCGAGACGCGGATTATTTAGTCCACTCACCTATGTATCTCTTTTGACGGCTAAAAACTTCAGGATGCTAATGCAAGCGAGATAGAGCGCGGTTAAATCTAGGTGCCCATAAGGTAGGTACTAAGGCAAGAAATATTTTGAGATGCGCGGTTTGGTCTCGTTAGGGAAACTCCTAGCGCATTCACATTCACTAATAGCCTGTCGCACTCACAAAATTCGCGGTATTGCCCAAATGGGTGTTACTGTTGTCGTGAACGACAAGCGAATGGAAGAATTGTCACCGTAATTGAATTGCAATTCATGACAGAAACTATTGCAGTATATCTTTCATCCCGCGTTTGACTAATTGACTAATCTCATATTTTCTATTTGCTGATAGCTCTTGAAAATGGCTTCAGCTTGCCTTTGGTTGTGAAATTGGTGGGTTGTGTCTGTTGTAAGTCTTCGAAAACGCCGCCTTCAATCAACATTTATCTCAACCCCATCACATGAAATCTAGATAAAATATGCAATCCCCAGATCTTGACGTGATTCTCGTACTATACCCCAGAATCAGATAAAGATTTGGGGTTGTAGTGCATCCCTGACAGCCCAGCCGCAGTTCATCTCGGAGCCGCAGTAAAGCCTCCTCATCTCAACATCACCCTCCTGTCTCGCGACGAACCTCTACCCGAACAAGCTCTTAAAAGAGCTCAATTCCTCTTTCTGTCTAGTGCCGCTCCCTTGGACCGGGTGGATCTCATCGTGGAGCTTCAAAGACCTGAGAACAACGTCCATGTCCGCAAGCGCGCTAATGACGGATCCGCGCTGTTGTTGATGAGGAGGATCTTGAACATAGGCGAGGGATGTGATTGGAGCGCATTCTTGTAAGGGTTCTCAGTGCGAGAGCGCGGTGAGGGAGCTGAGGGCTGCGTCTATTTCAACTCCATGCGGTATTTCGTTTGTGCGTATCTGTGGATGTGGTGATGGGGGCAAGGCGTCGTTAGCCCTCTATGGGGACGACCACAAGTGAATTCAGTTCGATCACTGCTGGGTTGTAGTGAATATACGCGTGCTGTGGTGCATGTGATAAGATAACGTAGATGCTCCTCTTATCTATTGGACCAGTTACAAGTTTATTGATTTGTTTGACGATAAAACAGTTCTTCTTCACGAAACGCTCTGTGACGACATGACCGACTGGAGGATTAATTAATGATTGCCATCTAGGCTCTCTGTCTCCACCAGGCACACCTGGATTCTGGAACTGACGCGAAGGCTTTCCCAGGGTCCATCAAAAGATGACTTTATCCACAAATGATTTAACATCAAACAATCCACTTGGCGACTCAGACTCTTGATTATCGGACCGTTTCGTCTCGCGCAGATTTTGCTGGCGGGGACCGGCATTTGATGTGCAACCCAAGCCAACCCCAGATGAGGCTGATGGAGGGAGGACTCTTGGGTGATGCTGCGGAATGGGAGCCGACATCGTGAGACTCAATCTGTCAAAGGTTGAAGATTTCGACGCCAAACGAGCTTCGGATTGTCGGGCGAGTCTCAAGTTGGAACCACCTGTCGATCATTCGATTCACCAGACAATAAGAATTTATCTGGTTGTTGATAGTCTGAGCGCTTGCAACGATCATATCATGCCTTTCTCATCTGCATAAGGAATCAAAGAGTTTGAATCCTTCTCTAATATCCAATCTATTGCAGAAAACCCAAATCGTGGAAAACAAGCATAATGGCACGTTAGAGCCCCCCTGCATAACCGTCTTCGCCAACATCTTGCGACAGGCTGAAACAGGAGCTCGATTTCGAGACGTGCAACCCCTGCAGCTCAAGAGGCCCTCAGCCGCTAACACATCTGCAGCCATTCCTGCACCAGCCCTGTTAGCACCTCAACGATGGGCTACCGTGCTTCCATGTTCAAAACAGTTCTGGTGATCGATGGCAAGGCAGACCAAGCAGAGTAGACTGCGATCGAGTGACCAGTTTGAGTCTGAATGTTTCGTGACGCCGGTCCTGGCCTCCCGAACCCTGAGATCGCCTTGATTCTATGGGGTTTACATATATCTGACTCTGATCCTGGTCCGTAATATGTATCATATGTAACTAATTGTTGATCATGTCTCATCCCACGGACCAACTCCAACGTTAGAGGTTCCTCACCTTTCACTTCCTCTCTCACCTTCTCGTTTTTCTTCTTCTTTATTCAGCGGAAACACCATTTCTTGCTTGTATGCCATAAACTGCCAAGCGCCCATATTTTTCTCTTCTTTGTCTTTCTCTTCTTTTGCTCTTGATCAAGGCTGGACCTTCGTTTGAATATCACACTCTTTTTATCTGATTCCAAGTCAGTGACTTGGATCATCACGACGTTCATTTCTGATACCCAGACCATTCAACCAACGCCTTGGGTATTCATATCATATCAAGATATTTTGAAGAGATCATTGGTTCATTAATACTTTTTGTTTATTATCAACATTAAACGGAAAATCTGCAACAGCAGCAACAACAACAACAACAACAACAACAACAACAACAATGGCGCCTTTTGATGAGCCTCATCATATTCGATGGCAGAGAGAGGCAAAGAGGGCTTTTGGTGCGACTCTGCCGGACTGGACCATAGCCGACGACAGTGATGACTATGACTTTCACATTATGAAGAAGCCGACAGCTCGGTCAAGGGTCAGACGAGGCAATGGTCAAATCTCATCCAAGGAGCCTGAGGTGATGATCAATATCCTACGCGAGCCCTATGCCAAGCGGACCGAGACCACCAGCGCCGAGAAGGAGAGGGTGACCCCGGAGGCAGAAGAGAGTGATAGTGACAGTGAGAGTGAGGATGAAGAGGAGCCTGCGAAGACTGATCGAGATGGAAACGAAATCACCACAAACCCAATCAACATCAAATTGCCTGCATCAACAGACTCTCCATCAGTTGAGGCTCCATCAGCTGAAGGAAGTGTTCCTTTGGTAAGTCTACTAATCCTTGACCGGCTGATCATGCCTGGAGTCGTTTTGGATTAAAAGACTTGACATGTTGCATTGAAAGCTTGGGCTTGCTAACTTCCTTAAAAGGTCGAGGCGGTAGACGGTGGCGTGCATTCAAATGTTCACAAGATCCTCTTGGGTGTAGGATCAGTCGGTATGCTGCTGCCCCTTTTCAACATTATAGTTCCGGGTTGCTAATAGTATATCAAGGTGGCTTTCTCCTCTTGCTTGGCATAGGATTCATCATCTGGAAGTTTTACTCCAAGAAGAACTCACCAAAGAAGCCTGCTCGCATCGACGACATGTACTTCGACAAGCCTAGTCGCTTCGAGAACCTCGTCTCTAAGGTACCCTTCCTCGGATCACGCTTCGGCCATAAAGGCTGGTACACTATCGAAGATCCATCTTATTCTCCTCCACCCATTGCTGAAAAGACACGACAACCTCATTCGCCAATCGTCATGCCCAAGCAATCCGACAACTTTCTTACGGTGCCTAGCCTGCCGTTCGGTGTTTATCGTACGAGTGGTGATAGGAGGACAGCGATGACCAACTATGATATTGATGCTGTCAGTCCTACGAGCACAACCTTTGAGAACGCTGTTCAGGTTCAGGTTGTCGCTCGTCACGATCCTAAGGATTCCCTTAGCACACCTTACAAGGCTCAACACAGGCGAATCCCTTCTACTACACCATATGCCTATGATGTCGGCCGTCGTCAGACCGGCGTTAGTGAACTCTCCTCTATCTCTTCTGGTTTCGGCGACTATGATATCGTCGTGACACCAACCACCCAGACTGTCCAAAGCGTCCCTTCACGACCAGAGCCTTCTCGGCAGCCCACATGGAAGTCTACCAACTCTATCGGCCGTCGTGACACTGTATCCACAGTAGCTTCGGTGGATGTTAGACCACGCTTCCGCTCAGTGAACTCGTGGGTGAAGCAGCAGAATGGACAATTGCGACGAGCCCAGAGACAGCAACAGGACAGCGATGCTCCCCCAGTTCCTCCTCTGGCCCCTCCTCCTGAGCAGGACTTCAGATATATGCTGCCGGACGACGAGAGACCTCGTCCAGTGCAGATGCTCTAGGCTGGGTCTAGGAAATATTGTGATGTACGGAGGCACCTTTGAAAGGAGTACCAGGCGGGAGATACCAACGTTGGAGTTTGTGATATAAACACGGAAACATACGGAACCAAATGTATACTCATTCTATGTCTATTAATTGATTGCTCTAGTCTACGTGTCCTTTTTTCTTTTTCTTTCTCATGTCCGTGGATAAGCTTAGGTCTGCTTAGCAGGGAACATCTCCCAGAAGCCAATTTCCATCTGAGTATTGTTAGTAAACGCCTCAATTGCGAAACGAGGAGAACATACCTTGAGAGCATGGATGAAGATCTGAACAAGCTCTTCAATTCGCGAAGGTGACTGAAGCTGAATGTGCTTCTCAATCAGGGCTGTAGCAGTGTCAATTGACTGAATATCGGAAGGACTTGGGCATACACTCACTGGAACCCAGCTTCACGGCAGTGGTGTAATCCTCCTCGTTGTAGTTCTTGATCCATTCCCAGTACGTGTTCCCCTCACGGACTGTCTTCTCATGGCCATACAACATCTTAGCAGCGGCGCCATAGCCGAGGAGGCATGGGGCGATGGCCATTTGAAGACCGAGCCAGTCGCCGGTCTGGCCGACATCGAGAACATAGCGTGTGTAGGCAGTGCAGGCTGTATATGAAACTTGAGTAAGGACTTCACTTGATCCGACGCATCTGAAACTGCAACGACTTACCCTGCTTTTCTGGTGTGGCGTGGATCTCTTCGATGGAGACGCCAAAGCTCTCGCAGTATGAAGTATGGAGCTTCAGTTCATGCATGATATGCTGTACGATTTCCGCTGACTGCGCAAAATTGGTCAGCCCATCGATGACATTGAAGTAAGAAATCGTACCCTGGAGATATCCTTGATATTTTGTGCCTTGTAAGCGGCGAGGGCGTTGGCACGCGAGAAGTGAATCTATAGACACCGGTTAACTCGGCATTGTATTTGCGTAAGACAAGACCAACCAAGTAGAGATAGTCTTGGATAATATAGCCCTTGAACGATTCCAGAGGGAGGGTTCCGTCACCCATGGCCATGACGAAAGGATGGTATACAAACTCCTTCCAGACATCACGAACATCAGGGCGCTCAAGGAGCCACTCGATAAAGTAGCCGCTATTAATAAGGTCAGTAATTCGCAAGAAAAGAGAGAGTCTTTAACTTACGGAGCGAATGGGAGAGTATAGGTCGAGTGAAAGTGGTTTAAGGGACCATGCCCCTTGCCCAGACCAGGCGCTGTGCGAATGGCAGCCTCGATGTATCGACATGCTGATCGAACAGCTCTGGGCGTATCAAGTCCCTTGGCCAAGTTTGATGCGATGGCCGCTAGCTTTGCCGTCAGTATATCTCAAGCTTCCCGTCTGTGAGTCAGTACATGACTTACACGCTAGAGAGCAGCCCGTGCCGTGGGTGCTTGAACTGGCTTGATAGGGACTCTCAACCCTGACAACCTCCCCATCACCACCGACAAGCACATCTACAACAATCTTCCTCTCTTCTTCCGCCTCAGCTACAGTCAAACCCTCCTTCATGGGACAGTGCCCGCCCTTGATGAGAACCCATTTGGGACCCAGAGCGAGGATCCGCTGCGCCACGGTCTCGAGATCTTGAACATTGCGAATCTCGGGTGCTTCTTGGCCATTTTGGGACAGGATAAGGATTGCTTCGGGGATGTTTGGTGTGAGAACCGTTGTGTGCGGGAGAAGATGCTTGCAGAGGTGCTGGATAGCTTCATTAGGGAGGAGTGTCGCACCAGAAGTCGAAACCATGACCTAAAGATATGAGAGAAGTGCTTATATCGAAATACAAGGGAAACGCACCGGATCTACAACAAGAGATGGGATATTATGCTTGACGATGGTTTTTGCAACCATCTCTATTGTCTCCGTAGAAGCAAGCATGCCTATCAAGGTGTAAGTCATTACGCGCTCTACGGGTTAGTCAACTCACCAGTCTTGACAACATCAACGCCAACATCCTCCACACATGCATCAATCTGCTGAGAAACAAACTCAGTGGGAATGACATGGATGCCCTTGACGCCCTGAGTGTTCTGCGCAGTCAGGGCCGTAGTGGCCGTCATGGCATAGCAGCCATGGGCAGCAATGACTTTTTGGTCTGCTTCAAGTCCACTGGATGGTCATTCTGTTAGTTTAGATCCAATTGAGAATAATAGCTGACGAGAAGGCTCTCAATGAGGCTGTATCATGCCACTTTGAGTATTCGAGAAAGAATCAACTCACGCTCCGCCCGAGCTGTCCGACCCCGCGATGACGAGCACTCGTCCTTGTACCATGATGAAGGCAAATTTACCTCCAAGAGGACTTGATGTTCTTAAAAATGATAAGGGAATAATGCTGATCGGTAAATGTGTATCGTGTATAAGTTTGGTTAATAAATAGCAGTAGAGGATAGATCTGGATTCTTAATCCCGCGTTCGGTTACTCATGGAAGCCAATATTGCATTGGTGGGGCATTTCACAGTCATCATAGGTACCAAGTCGTACATTATCAGGTCATGATGTTCCTTATCAACTCCCTCAACACCAAAAAGGGCCGGCTAATTAGGCGACTGGCACACTTAACACCCGCTTCTTCAACATCATGATTGGTAATTTGTGGCTCCATAGATACTGCCCGAAACAAATGAGCAATGTCGCGCGTGGTAAATCGCTTCAACATGCTCAACTTTAGTCGGCCTCTACTCCTAAACAGCTCATGAACAGGTAGACAGAAGCCTACCTTCCCTGACTTTTTCCCCAAACTCCATGATCCAGATCCCATTCTGGACACCAATGTCCCTTACATAGCTACTCGTCACAAAGATATATGTATATAGAGAGCTCCAGACCCTCATGCCGCCTCTCCCTCGGATGTGCCATCATCATTGTTGTCATTGGTATCGTACAGTTGAAGCTTTTCAACTTCGTGTTGGTTTTGGCTATGTAATCTTCTTTATTTCTTCGAAATTTCATTGCCATAGTCTCATCTCCTCAACCTAAGAGGAGCTGGTGTGAGATCTGGTGGCGGTGCTGGCGGCTCGCTGATACTGCGTTGTCTCTCTGTCCTGTCGTCTCCTGAGCTGTTCTCACCCTCACCCTCACCCTCACCCTCGCCGTTTTCTTCTTCACTCTCCTCCTGACTGTTCTCGTCGCTGCTATCGTCATCGTCCTCCTCTTCGTCGAATATTATTTGCCTCATCACGTTCTTGTCAAACAGGTCTATAACCATTCTCCTCACCCCTAACCTATAGTGGTTCCACTCCATTGCGCTCATCACTTCTTTGAAGAATTGCGTACTCCGGAAGGCGCTTGGCTTGTGTGCCCGTAGCTTTTGGAGATCGGTTAACGCCTTCTTGTAAAGGACCATATTTCCTAGATCCACAATGAGTTCTAGGACCCTTCTGTTGACATCATCTTCGCTCAATAGAGCAGGTAGTTCTGCTGGTTCAAGAGGTGGCCGAGCAGCGCGGGGAGGTGGAGGCTCTTGAGCCGTGCGTTGACTCGATGGCAAAGTGATTGATGTCACCGTCTTTTGTTTCCACGGTGTCAGCGACAGCAACTTGGATAAGTCGTTGGGGATGCAGAATCCGAGCGAGCTGCCCATTGGTGTTGTGTTGGCATCCCATCCATGCTCAGATAGAATTTCCAGGCCGTGTGTAGAGCGGGAAATCAGGCCAAGGACGAAAAATGCAGTGCCACGGAGGCTCATTACTTCATGGGTCTCAGCGATTCGAATGATATGTTCCACCACATCGTTAGATTCCAAGAAAGGAGCTCCAAGTTCCATGGACCCAACGTTACCGACGGCCCAAAGACATCCCTTAACCTTGGTAAGCATCTCCGCATCTCCCGTATCCATTCCATGCTCGCGAATCGTAGCTGCAAAATCCTCAAAATGGCCCTTATCACTGAGCAGTCTGCATCCCTCTTGGGTACGAGTCAACTCTCGGTAGAAGTGCGGTGGCACGTGGTTGTCATGGTAATCCCCGTCCATCTCGCCGTCGTCGAATAAACTCATGCGAGGGTTGTGCTCATCTGGGTCGATAAGGAACGCTTTAGCCAGGCTTGCCTCTATCACCCTGACATATGTGTCGTTCCGACCTAAGAACCAGTCATCCATTTCGTTGCTGATGTAGTCCAGCCCATCAAGATAATGATATCCGATAGACGTCGATAAGAATCGCAAGAGCAGCGGTGCTCCAATTTCACCCAAGTGGTCAAGTGCTGGCCTGCATTCAACAATGTACTCAAGATAGGTCTTGCGATTGCAGGCTTTCTCCAGGATCTTGACGGCTGTTGCGCAGACTTCAATTTCCGGGTCGTAAAGTTGCGTTACCAAGAGTTGGATAGCCCACTTGGAATCACCGACGCCACCCTGTCCATTGACTGATGGTACTGGGCGGATGGCGTACTTGCGAAGGGCATTGGTCGCGTGGATTCGAATCTCCTTTGTCCCAGCTGTCAAGGCCTTGGATACCAAGACACGAGGATGACCCTGAACGCTGTAATCAAAGCTCGAAAGAAGCAACTTGATGAGATCAGGCCTCTGCTTCAGATCCACGATGTGATACATCATGTTAAACATCCTCCATCGCTCTAGTAGTTGAAGCCCTTTGGGGTCACCACTTAGAACCCCCAGCATTGAGAAATAGCCTGCGCAAAGCGTGTCGGTTACTCGATCTCTGGAGAACATTGGATACTGGGCTGTAAGTCCGCTAGTCTGAACTCTTGTTAGCGAAAGATAAGAAAACGCTGGGGAGGGACGCCTTACCGGATCACACTGTGCCAGACATTCAGCTATTTGCCTGAGCAACTTGCTGTCCGCTAGGAATTTGATTCCCTCAGGGGACTGTAGTAGGGAATGCATCAGGGCACAACCAGCTCGGACATATTTCTGTGTGGCACGAGTGTTTTTGACATTAGCAAAACGGTACTTGAACGGCCGGTAGAAACTGATGATTCTCTTCATGAACTTGGAGGCTTTGATGGCCTCTTCAAGTCGCTTGCCGCTTTGAAGAGGTCCGTCAATGATCTTGAGGATAGTCTCCCAGTTCCACTTGGCATAGTTCGAACTGTTGAGTACGTTGCTGTCAATCAACAGCTGTCTGAATGTAGCGTCATCAAAAACCAAAGATTGGTGAGATTTAGGGGCCTCGTCAATCGCAGAGAGGTCATTCGAGTTGTTCCCTGATGATAACGCTCCAGATAAAGCACCTGACGGCGTGCTTCTGTATAATGTGCGGCTGACACTGCTGATTTGGTAAACGATTCCTGATGCAACCCAGTGATCATTGTTGCCAATGTTGGCTGCCGATGAGAAGAGTTCTGGTAAGAGATGAAGTTCCGCACTCCAGGATGGGGGTAAGAGACGGCTGGCAAGTTTGAGCACCTCGCTAATCAGCAGAGTCGTCTTGCGCTGGAGAGTTGGATTCTCGTCTTCCTGAGCAATCTTCAGGAGAACTGGTAGAAGACCAGCTCGGATAAAGACAGCGAGCAACAGTGCCGTGTAGTGTTCGACAAAGTTCTGTTCACCACTGTCCTCTTCTATGAACTGTGAGTGACTCTTGTCTTTTTGGTTTGACTTCAGATTGGCTACTCGGCCGTATGTGGTCAATCTCCTTCCAGCAAGGAATGAGGTTGCCCAAGCGGGTGGCTTGATCCGTAGAAGAGAGAAGATGAGATCAAGAATAGTCTCGCGAACCACATCGCTGGGTAATAGCATGCTCGTAACAAAGGACCGGATCGTTCGCAGATCATACATGCATAGGGTCATTAGCCCTGGCCACGATTTCAAAGCTGTCGCAATAGCTTTGGAGTTCTGCTTCATGCTACTTTCGTTGGTCAGGAGGTGGTCAGTGAAGACAGTAAATATCACCTCTAGACCATAGCCAGGCTGGATGAACTTTCGTTTTCGGGGCGTATCAAGCAAGTATAAGAACGCAGAGGTCAAGCTCTCTGGAGACTTATAGACACCTTCTGCAAGTGCCTCGGTCAGTGGTCCCAAGCCACCCGATGCTACCAAAAGCGCCGGGTCCTGCACTATAATCTCTGCCAATGTCTCGATGCAGATAGGTCGCAGACGATCCAGGTCTCCTTCAACCGGCTGGGGGTTCGCCCGTCGGTCTTCTCCATGCTCTGCAACTGCAACGATGGTGCGTACGACTGCTCGAGAGATCTCTTTTACTCCGCCTTTGACATCAAGAAACGCACGGACGAACTTGAGAGCCTGCTCACGTTCGACATCCGCCTTTCGATAGTTATTCAAAGATCTGAAAGTGTCAGTACAGCAGAGCTATCTCAGTTGAGCCACATACCGGATTACTAGGTAGTCAGTGTTTAGACTGCGAATCTTCTTGAGAGATGCCACATCTGAGATCGCATATCTGGTCATTCGATAACCAGCAGCCACAACTTCGCGGCTCTCGCTCAGAAGCATTACCTGCATTCGGAGCCCAAAGATTGACCAGACCAAGTCGTATTTGAGAGTTGGATAGCGCTTGAAAAGATCGACGAGCTGGTTCCCCCGTGAGACGTAATACTCCGGCATCATTCCTTCGACCTCCAAAGCTTGCAGGAGCTCAGCAAGCGCAAATGTCGGGCTTTCTGTTGGCTCCTCATTATCAGACTCTACGACGGATCTCGATGTGCTCTGCGGTGAACGCAATCCAACCGGTCTCCCTGATTCGATAACATTGCTCTGAGTACGGTTTCGCTTTGGTGTGGCCGGGGGGACTTGGCGCGTGTTCTGAGCATCAGTAATCTTCTGGCGCAGTTCTTTGATACGCAAGTTGCTGGCGTTTAGCTCTGCCTCAACCTTTTGCCTTTGCTCTTTGGTCTGCTTCGCTTTCTTAGAGTTCAGCGCCTCGAGCATGTTCTCACTACCCTCCTTGATCTTCATCTCACGATTGAGTCGTTCTTTGAGGTTTGCTAAAGCTTGTTCTGCGAGTGTGTCCGCATCGTCTTCCTCCACCTTGTCCATGAAGCTGCTTGGGTATACTGACCCCGCTTCAGTCTTACTTCCAGCCCGACTGCGCAACTCTGAGCTGAAGCTGCCAGGAGCGACATTGAGGCTGCTTCCCCTGGGCGCAAAAGAAACGGCCGAGGCCGAAAGATTACGGGCGTTGGCGCCATTGGGAGGTTGAAGACCCGAATCTCCTCGATCGAAGCTCGTGCGGCCAGACAACTGCTGAGGGAGGTTATGCTGGGAAGGTTGGCTCGGAGGGGTCATGCCCTTCTGAGCAGCAGAAGAGCTCAGCATATCAGCGGCGAACAGCCCACCGGTTGGGACTGGGCCCAAAGGTGGTGGAAGGGCATTCGTCGATTAACGGGCGACTGGGGAATCGAATACGGATGATGCGATCGCGGTCAAGGTTCGTATACGGTCCTGTTATATCGTTTGATAGATAGACAGTTCGTTCGCGATGCGGCAGTACGAAAGCGAGAGCAAGGTTTTCGGGTGATAGCACTATTGTGTCGTATGTATAAATTCGACCGCGTTTTAGTCGATCGCGCTGGCGGAGAAGCTGTATCTGGACAGCGAAACTGGTTCAGCCCGGAGTTTCAAGAGAGCGGAGTTGTCGCCGAAGGTTGTGGCTTGAGAGATTTGAAGGCGAGAGCTATGCACGAGCAAGGAATGATGTAGCTACGATGCGAGGTTAAGGGCCCAGATCGCCAACAGAAGCAATACCAGATTGATGCCCGTACAGAACCTTACGTAGATAGGCCAATATCAGAGCAAAACGAAAGAGGTTCTAGGACCAGTTTGACAGGGTTTCGAGAAACGAGAGGGTCGATGATTGGAGGATCGAGAACAGAAGGTGTTGGCTTGCGGGCAGCCAGGGCCTAAAGTGGAGGCAGACCCAGCCAGATGGGTGATGCATTCCATTTACAGGCACTAAGGCCAACCCTGAGCTCTGTAAATCGCGCCGTAGCTGCAGGCGGCTTCACTAGAAAGTTTGGAAGAAAGATCCGGTACAGTAGCGTGCTTCAATTTAATAGACGCTGCTCAGCAACTTAAATCTGGGGTTATCCGTCATGAAGCACCTCAGTTGGACAGTCTATGACTGAGATTGAGATTCTGTGTGACACAACAGAGGATATTAACAGTGACTGCATGGTGTGTGGCAGCAGATTGCTATTATTCGTCTGCGCTTATATCGATTTGCACTTTGCCGACGCCTCGTCCTGAACTACCGCTCTTTCAAAGTTGAACAACTACTTGATACTGTTGGATTATTTTGTTATGATTTAATTTCTGGGTCGAACAAATGTTCTCACTTGAGCAAGCCAGCTTTATTTGATGGGATGTCGCCCAGACCTCGTACTTCTCCGTTCTCATGTTGACATCTGACCTTTACCCTGGACATCAAAGTTTAGCTGGTATTCTCCCCGCATAAGGTAGACAATATTGTACTTTGTCCTTCTGCAACCGGCATTCACTTTGTTCTTCGTATCGCAGGAATCATGCGATTCTAAGTCGCATTCGAGATAAGATAGACAACGTGAGATAAGAAGCTCCGATGCCTCCAGGCGGGCCCCGATACACGGCATTCAGGGCATCGGCGTCCTCCGTAGCCCGGCACCGACCCCCATCGCCCCATGGGAAAGCTTCAATTCGCCAACAATTGCAACGTCGGGCCTTAACTCTTCGGTCGCGGGCGCTTGCTCTTGATCGCTAACGTCCGTCTCCGTCCGTTGCGCCGCTTGGAGTAGCGCTGTTTGGTCCCTGTGCTCCGCAGGAGCTGTTATTATCGCTGGGAGGGGGGCTGACATCCCAACCCTTCTACATACCTTACCTTGTCTACTTACCTATATTTAAAGGCCTATTTCTCTCTCTCCTTTCTGGTATGACATATCGTGCTTGACTCTAAATCCATCGCCATCAGTGACAGCTCCTCACCTCTTGTCGCGTTACAGTGTACTTAATACCTTTCTTATCTGGCCTACACGTCTTCAAACTTATCACACACATATCAAACATCTCACATAATGCCTTACGTGTCTGCTGCTCGATACGGCAAGGACAATGTCCGCGTCTGCAAGGTCGACCGCGATGCTTCTACCGGTGTCCAGACTGTTACTGAGATGACCGTCTGCTGTCTCCTTGAGGGAGAGATCGAGACCTCCTACACTAAGGCTGATAACAGTGTTGTCGTTGCTACCGACTCTATCAAGAACACCATTTACATTACAGCCAAACAGAATCCCGTCAACCCTCCTGAGTTGTACGCCTCCATCCTTGGTAGCCACTTTATCGAGAAGTACAGCCATATCCATGTTGCAAACGTCAACGTCAAAACTGTTCGTTGGCAGCGTCTTGAGGTTGACGGCAAGCCTCACCCTCACAGCTTTTTCAAGGATGGCGAGGAAACCCGAAATGTTGAGGTTCGTGTGAGTCGACAGGAGGGTATCCAAATCAAGAGTTCTCTTGTTGGCTTGACCGTTCTCAAGAGCACTGGCTCTGCTTTCCACGGCTTCGTCCGCGATGAGTACACAACACTGCCTGAGACCTGGGACCGTATCTTCTCAACCGACGTTGATGCCACATGGCAGTGGCAGAAGTTCGATTCCATCAACGCTGTTAAGGCATTTGCCCCCAAATTTGACAGTGCTCGGGAGGCGGCACGCAACATTACGCTCAAGATCTTTGCTGAGGACGATAGTGCGAGTGTACAAGCCACCATGTACAAAATGTCTGCTCAGATTCTTGAGCTTGTGCCGGAGGTCGCAACAGCCACTTACTCACTGCCCAACAAGCATTACTTCGAGATTGGTAAGTCTGAACATGCATTTCAAAGTCGGAGACCAGGACTAACTCGTCGTGTAGACCTGAGCTGGCACAAGGGACTTAAGAACACAGGCAAGGACGCTGAGGTTTATGCACCTCAGTCCGGCCCTAACGGTCTTATCAAGTGCGAGGTGTCTCGAGACACATTGCAGCCAAAACTATAACGTTGTGTTGAGGATGAATTGCACTCTGAGGCGATGGATGTCAATATGCAGCGAGATATGATGAACCCAGGGAAAGATTGATACCTAGCGACGCACTTAGATTCAAGCGTTAGACATGAGATAATCAATTGCGTTAATTAACACGACTTGCATGAACCTACACTCTTATATGCCTTAAAACCCTCGGGTTCATGAGAAGCAACCACCTTCGTAAGTTGTCAGTGATGAATATGGCGAATGTCGTAGTTGAGTGAAATCCAGTCGAGCACCATGTCTGCCCGTATATGCGATGCACAGCCAGACCACCAACATAGTTCCGGATAATAGTGGAACACCAGAACATGAAAAACGTTGACAATTGCTTGATGCTAGGTCATAAATATGCCCAAGATATTGGTACAGATAGTACAAGGACTCTCATAGTCCAACCACACGATTTCTACAGCACAACTCTTTCACCCATCCTTCTCCCGTGCTCTTTTTATAATCGCCTCTTGTCACCATTTCGGACCCTCTCCGCGGCCTTCTCCCAACCCTCCTTGCCCACTGGCACACCGGCAAACCGTATCAAGTTCTGCTTATACGGATGAGCATCACCCTCAAAAGCCTTAAGTCTCGCCAATCGCTTGTCTCGTAGTCGGTTCTTGGGCAACATGCCACGCACAGCCTTGCGAAGCACCTCGCTACCTCCGTGCTGCTCCATGAGCACATCCATCGTCACGGACTTGAGACTGCCAGGTCGGGTCGTGTGTCGGTAGTAGGGCTTTTGCCACTTCTTGCGGCCTGTTGTGTGCAGGGCGGCGCAGTTGGTTACAACAACGTAGTCACCGCAGTCGGTTGAGGGGTCGAAGATCGGCTTGTGCTTGCCCATGAGGAGAACGGCGATGCGGGATGCGAGACGCCCGAGTGAAGGTGGTGTTACGCCGGGTTGAGTAGAGAGTGTAGCATGGGGGGTGGAGGCAGAGACACCGTGCCATACTCGAGAGTAGGCCAGTTTAGTCTACTCGATACTGGTTAGAACAGAGAAAGATTTGACGACATATATTGGATCAGCTCACCAGACCGAGGACTTGCGACATCTTGAAGGCTTGGGGAGATCAATCCCTCAAATAACACCTCCAATTGGTATATATCAGCCGCAAACCGGTGGAACAAAGGTCGAGTCGCCGTGAAGCTGTGTGTGCTGTATCGCAAGATCTCCCACGCCGAAACGCTCATCGAAAGTTTGGATCCAGATGCCAAGGCTCAATTGCTGAGTCAGGAAGAGAGACGGTCACGTGTTAGTAGTTTAATTCCCGGATGGAAGTCGATACCTGACCCACTTCCGGGGTGTGGGACAATGGGACTTGACCTGAACTGTGCTACTCCGGCCAGACCCCGATGTTATCACTCGATTGTGGGTGGATTTCAAAGCAGCGAACAAAACCCGCCCACGTCGTGTTGCAACATCCCCTTCTAATAAATGCCTCTTAAGTTTACACCTGCTCGAGTATTTACAACTGCATCTCTCTTTACGATCGCTGGTTACTCAGTTTACCAATACCGAGGTTCTCGTAACAACTTTAAGACCACGCCCCCCACATGTAAGTTCGATGAGTTTCTCTTACACTACGAGTCTGAAACTAACGGATCGATGCAGCATCTAACAAGATGACGGCCGATAACTCGTTTGAGGTACGAACAAAACTCCGAGTAATGAGTCATGGCTGTGGAAAGGGGACGAGGAGAGTTGTTGAGATCTTTTCCCATATCAAGTTTACTAATGAAACGTCTTGAAAACAGACCCTCTTTGCTGTTCCGCTGTCATGTGACGGCTGTGTCAAGGCGGTTTCAGACTCTCTGTATAAGCTGGGCGGTATCAGCCATGTTGAAGGCAACTTGAAGGACCAGTTGATCACCGTAAAGGGCACTGGTAAGCCAAGGTAGCTCACCGAGGTGTGTGCTTGCTAACTGTGCCGATCTTCCAGCTGCCCCATCAGCTATTGTGGAAGCTATCCAAGCCACCGGCAGAGACGCTATCTTGCGTGGATCAGGAGCCTCAAACAGTATGTGCAGAACAGCCCCTTGGCATTTTCTGTTATGTTATGCTCGCACTGCCCGTGGAAGACTCAACTCCTTCGAATCTTGGCTTCACCACTTGGCATCATGAATGACTAACCTTGAAACCTTTTAGGTGCGGCTGTGAGTATCCTCGAGACATTCGAAGATCCCGTTGATGGGTTCTATGAAGAACCAAGTCGAGATGTAAGAGGCTTGGCCAGAATGGTGCAAGTCAGCTCAGGGCGAACACTAGTTGACCTAACCATCCGTGGTGTTTCACCTGGAACTTACAAAGCCTCCATCCGCGCATACGGAGACTTGAAGAACGGCGCGACCTCAACGGGACCTATCTGGTCAGGAGATGATGAAAAGCCTCGAGGCGATCTTGGTGTCGTTGAGGTTGGTGAGGATGGACGAGGAGCAACATTCGTGGACCATGGATTCCAAATCTGGGAGGTTATTGGACATGCCATGGTTCTGACAAAACAAGAAGAAAAGGGAGAGCCGCTAAAGAATGATAAGGACACTGTCCTCGGTATTATCGCGCGAAGCGCTGGTATGTGGGATAACGATAAGATGGTGTGCTCTTGCACTGGCAAGACGCTTTGGGAGGAACGAAAGGATGAGGTTAAGAAAGGGATGCTATGATAACGAGCCATTTGCCAAATCCCAATCGGCCCTCGAGCCTGAACATTGACGCTGAACAGTGCCAAGAGGATGATTTCTGAACTCATGGCATGATGCATGCATATGTTCGAACACTATCTTCCACTCAACTGTCACTCCGGGACTTGAAACAAAGCCCCTGTAGCCCGAGCGTGGTTTCGGAGTGACATGTGGAAGATCTGTAACGCATCGACGGTGCTGCGGCGAGATGTGGTGCGATAATTCACCTGGGGATAAGATCAATCATGGGTGCTCGCCATGACCGTGGTTTGATACTGGCCCAAAAAGGCGATAGATTTCGCGTATAGCTGAGCCTCACGGAAAAAATAAATCATCGTAATCGTGCATTCCAAAGGAATTCGGAAATATTTTCTGCGGTTACATATTCTCGTGATAAAAGCTGGTAAACGGCTGATGGAAGTTTGAAACTAAGGCTTAGAGGGCAAGTCAAATCTGAGATCCAAGACTTCAATGCATTGAGAGCAGGACCTTGCTGGGATGAAAATGAAACCCCGGAGATCAGCCACAGAATTATAGGACGTTATGCGAGACAATGGTGCAAGTGACAGCTGTGACATATATATGTTCCACTGCCCTTTATCTTGACTCAACCACGATGAGCTGGCACTGCCAAGGCTGAGATTCAGAGTAGATCGACCGTTTCAATATCCTCATAGAGCAATATGATATTAGCTAAGTGAAGTATGAGACGAAGGGCGACAGGGACAATAGTTGGCCGTGTAAGAGAGAGGCGGGAGGAATTACAAGGCTGAGGGTTAGCTCAAACTTTCGCATCAGGAAAGCAGATAAACTCTAGATCCGATGTGACGACGGGAAACGGGGCGAGATAGGGGAAGAAGAAACTGATCGGTGTTGGATCTGGAACTAACATATAACATGAATTAATCTGGATGGGTGCATGATCGACTATCTGTCGTGATTGATGTCTGTTCCTATCAAACGAGGTAAAAATGACTTACACATACTCAATTGGGCCGTCTTCACAAAACTTTTAAAGTTATGTGAATAAAATGTGCCCTGAACATTCTGACCAAGAGCATTGAAGCGAGTTTCATTGAGATTAACCTAATCTTTGACAGACTTTTACGCGACCATTAAACTTTGACACCCAACTTGACAGACATACCTATATCATGATCTATACTAACGAATTTTCATCTCAGTAAAATGCCATCCGGTAGGAGAATGTCTCAGATATCTGGTGCCTGAACATCATGACGTCTAGAAAGCTTCTGCTACGTCTTCAGGTCTCGGGCTGTAGCCTGTAACCAGCTGGCATCCCTGACTTGGCTCCATGGGGCTCCGGATCACCATATGCCGAAAAGCACAATGCAACATGCACTGCCGCAGCCGTCGTAGGCCTCCCGCAGAAAGGGAGTACATCTATATAGTTGGCCCGGCAAGGAGGCCAGAAGGAGGTCTTAACGTCAGGAGAAAAAGATATCAGCACAACCATGCCCGAGAGACTGGACGAAGAGCCCGGACTGGTGGTACGGTGCTCAGGCTCGGTACTGTATCGTAACCGTACAGCGGGATGCGTGTTGAGTGGGCGCATTAGCGTAGAAGGCGGGCGGCAACCGAAGCAAGGGATAGGCTAGGAATTCTCCAAGATGAAGATGCGGTAGGAATCACGAGCCTGAGCCAAAACATCATCGTCCGTTGTTCAGTTGAAGGCATGAAAGTATCTATGTAATTGCTGTTGGTGCCGGTTTGTTCCTAGTCCCCGTTTGCCAAGATCGCTTGAGGTCCCTTCTCCTGGTGGCCGCCAGGGTTGGATCTCGGCTCTTTGTCGACGAAGGCATAACGTCTTTTGTTTTCTCTCACCGTAGATCCACCGGTCCTTGTATCTTGGCAATTTAGGTAGGTTGAGGTGCCACTTGTGAAGCTCCTCTTGATCCCGTGCCTTCGGGACCGAAGCCTGAACAGAACAAATCGAGTCCATTAGACTACTGTATGTTCCGTTCCTTTGGGCCTGCACTGCAGGGTCCATCACTCTAAACTGCCCACATCCATCAGTCAGGGCGCTTAAAACCAGATTAGAGTTAGTTGATCGAGAGGATGGAACGCACGTCATTCGACACCAGCAGCTTGGACGCATAAACCCATCAGCCACGGCGCTCGACCAGGGTATGAGTTGTTGGTTAGGCTGTCGATTTCCCATCATCGAGGGAGAGGAATTTGGAGTAGGCGCCGAGGGGTGGGCCATCCAAGCAAGACCCTGATGTAGTGGCCAATCAAAAGGTGCGCCCAAGAGTGACCAGCACCTGTGACAATCGCTGCAGCAGGTGCATAATGTGCCCCCGTTGTCTAAGCAAACCCTGGCAGAACCCCAAATCATTCATCACAGTTCGCATCGAACCTTTCGATTCTTTTGACGTATCTGACGAGGCTGAGGAATGCAGTGGTTCGATCCACACGAGAGCTAGTTTCATGAGGGTAGGACAGACTTGTCTAGTTTGTATCCGGTTGATGAATACAATCACATCTACTTCATCACATCACAGGTGACAGATATGCAGCCAGTTTTAGTTTACGGTCAAGCAGTCAGCTTTCTTTTTCGAATTCCCCAATGTCCGTCATGCTGGTGGAGAAACAAACAGGATGAGGATTTTAGGTTACCAGCTCAAACCCGGCCCGGTAAGAGTGTTGAGTTTGACAAACCTCTTACATGAGGCTAGCGGTCGATCAGACGTTGCACATGCACTCACAGAAGTCATACATTTCAGATCTCAGATATCGTCGGAAACATTGCTGTAGCAGAGACAAGAAGAGTAAAAAAACGTGTGAACCCTTGCTGCACATCCCCCTGGCCCGTTGAGCGGAGTGTGGTTGTAGAAAGTCAGGTCCCAGTCGTCCGTGTGACAGCCAACTTCGCGTCGAGGAACTCGACCAATTCCCATCCTCTCTACGCGCTGAGCCTAGTTGCACCAGCCACTAATTGGTGGTTGAGCCATATGTCATCTCAAGCACTGCTGCATTCAATCACGTCCATCACCACGCCATCAACTCTTGGCTATCGATAATTTCATGGGTAACTTGGCAAGAGGCCAGGAATTTGGTCATTTTGTTCTTTGAAAAGTTTGATTCCATGCCATGTGTTTGCAGCTGGCCAGAGAGAAACATCCCACTTACATGATCGATTTCTTGGCCTGAGTTGTTTTCTCAAGATATAATACGACAAGACGACCTTCAACTTGTAGTTCGCCGATCAACATATGAATAGTCTCTTGCCAGTGCTGTAACGATTAACTCCTACAATCTACCTACCTGTGTGTTCTACACGATACCTACCTCCTGCGGTAGCTCAATCTATGCGCGCTTGACTCTCAGTCAATGACCAACACAACCTTCCTCAACCAACAACTCTAGTGGTTATAAAAAGAATACATCAAGAATCGATGAATACGATCCAACCTAATCTCCCACCGATCATCTATATCACAAAACAAGCCAATCCCCTCATCATCTCGTCACTAAGCACATTTTGACTTGCCTCTTTCTCCCTCGAGCTAACGCCACTGGCTTGAACGCCAAGGCATCGAGAACTTGAAGTGCGCCAATTGCTTGATTGAGACAGGGAAAGACCAACCCAACCGTTGCATTCTCCTTCTCCAACAGCAACACCGCTCCTGCTAGCCTGCCCCCTGTCTGCAAGCCAAAACCCCCCTCCCCACCAGGCCCGTACTTGGCATACCCCTGTAC